>SNQN01005263.1:16912-45690 GCA_008642245.1 Bassia scoparia | reverse complement strand
CGTATTGGCGTGGTCCGGGATCATCCACTCGCCCTCTTCCTGATGATTATCCTATGCACCCAGGCTTTGACTACACCGTCCCAGGCGGTTGTGATCCCCGTGGGGACCCTACTTTCCCCTCCTCGGGTTTCCCACCATACTATCATGGCGGGTGGGAGCCCCATGGCCCTCCTTCCGGTCACCCCCTTGGATACCAGTGGTCTCACCCTTCTCCGGTTGAGCACGTGGCATTCACCGATGACCAACCCGCGTTCGAGCCCGACCCTGGGTTCCGCAACTAGCTTCCCCGTTCTTTGCCCCACCCTCCCTCGTGTGCCCCGAGACGGTGCTCATATCCAATTGGGGGGATTGCGCTATTAAGTTTTCAATATTATAGGGCAAAAGAACGAGGAAGTTAGGAGGGGCAGGAGGTGGTGGTCCCTTCTCGGTGTTCGCAATGTTTTCTCTCACTTTCTTGGTGATTGTTTGGTAAATTTCTTGTTTTAGTTTATGATGATGGATTGTTGGGTAGGACCTTGTCCTTTTCTAATCATTGTTTTGGAGATATGGTTTGGATGTGGTTTTGCAGATTCTTTGTGCCGYTTTGAGCTATGACTTGTGATATGCACGATGACCATTCCGTGTAGTTCCGGCACGCCTTTGGTGAGACCTTTCCCTTACCTCTCTAATTTAGCATTTGATTKGGAGAGTTTGTAGATATATTMCTTGTTTCTTTGGTYGATCAYDTGTCCRCGTYCTCTAAGCACGGGAGGATTTGGTTTATGTGCCTTGCCAAGGCATTCCTGAGTGGATTTTTGTATATTTGTGGTCATGTWTGAGCTATGAGATCTAGGAGCYTGAGTTTGYGGGTTGATACATKCTTGATYGGGAAATTAAGGCATGAGATGTAGCACTCGTGGTATCTCTCGCTTGCTCACTTGGTTGGTGGCGAGCCTTTTAGGCCGAGCCGGGAGTAGCCTAGTTGAGGATAGCAACCTAATCATGAGGTATTTGGATTGCATTGACCCATGGGAGAAGTGTGTTTTGTCTAGAGCCCCCTAAGTACGAAAATGTAAACACATATTGAGGGACCTAGCACTTTACACGCACGCTTTCATTTAGCTCACGACTCTCCAAGATCTTGACCGAGCTACTTTAGGGGAGGACAGAGGCATTCATTTGGCTTAGTTTAGTTTTTCTTTTCTAGGATACATTAATTTTTCTTTACACTTTTGTATTTTTGGTTTACATTTGCCCCTTTTGGAACCCATCGAGCTTCCCATTCCTTTCTTACCACATTACAAGCCTTTGACCTTTGGTTTTTTGTGCTTTCACCTTTAGTGTTYGCGAAGCATTTGACTTGAGGCTTGTATGTATGAATGAGCTTAATTGTATGGTTGGGATGGTTAGAAGCGAAATGAGCTTCGAAATTTGGACATTACGAACCCGCTTACTCAAGTGTTTTGAAAAGTTCAAGTAAAAAAAAAAGTCTCAAAAATTCCAAAAAGTGTAGTTTGTATACAAATAAAGTGGGTTGCAACGTATGAGCTTGAGTAAGTTGGGGGGAAAGGTTGTGTGTTTGGTGAGTTCATTATGAGTTGAGTGTTTGATCCATGTCAATGCTTCGCTTAGGATTTACRACCACATCCCAAATTGTTATCTCTTACCCTTACCCGAGCCTTACACTACATCCCAAAAGTCCTCTTGACCCTAAGGAATTGAGTCGCATAGGTGGCGGGGGTCGTGAGTCCTTACTCTTTGTGTCTTGTGCTAGGATTTGAGCTACATTGTCATACTTTTCTTTCTTGAGCCCGACTATGGCTTAGAGACGCTTCATGGTTAGCAGCTTGAGACTAGGGAGGGTTGTATAGGTTGGAGCAAGTGAGAGTAAACCATCTTGTGATTGGTTCCTCAAACACCCACGATCTCATGAAGCCCCCAAAAGGGGTGGAAACTTGCTTGATTTTCCTTTTGATAGGAGTTGAGAGCCCATTATCGCTCCACAAATCTTATTGCACTAGCTCAGTTAGCATGCCACACAGTTTTGGCAAATGATGGTTTGTCTTGGCAATGGCATTTGAGTTGTGGGTAAACCTCATAGGAAACCCTCACGAGACCATACTCGTCCTCCTAAGTGATTAGGGGGTTTAAAGGGCTTGTCGTAGCTAAAAACGACCGTGATTCCTACGACAGTGAGTTAGTGTAAATATGTTGTGTTGTTTAGGCTTTGTGTGCCCCCGAATCTTGGTGTTATCACTCTTTGGTTTAGGGATCAGTTGACTTTGCTCGAGGGCGAGCAAAGGTTCAGTTGGGAAGATTTTGATCAGTGCATTTATGCACCATCTTATGGTCATTTTCCGTCCTTTTTAGCCTTTGTTTCACCCAATTATCGTGCGTTTTTAGTCGATTTTTCCTTCACTCGTCACATGTCACCAAGATTTCGGACTTCGTGTTATTTTTGGGTGTTTTCTAATTATTTTTGAGGTAAAATTTGAATACAAGTGCTTTGACATTTTGCATGAGGTGTTACAGGTCCATGCTGAGATATTCGGAGTCAAGCATGCTAAGCTCGAGCTCGGAAGTAGGAACTTGAGGCTTGAAGAAGAAGAGGTCGGAGCACCCGCTTTCACCCTAGAGAGCGTCCGCTCTAAGCCAAACGCAGCAGCATCGCCCAAGGCCCCCAGAGCGCCCGCTCCTCCCCCTAGAGCGTCCGCTCGTGAAGCAGTCAGAGAGGCAGAAAATTCAGAAGGTTCCAGAGCGTTCGCTCTAAGGAATGAGCATCCGCTCAGCCAGGTCAAGGAAAAACGAAGCATTCTGGAGTATCCCAGAGCGTCCGCTCTAAGGTGAGGAGCGTCCGCTCTCATTCACCAGAGCGTCCGCTCCTCCACCTCGAGCGTCCGCTCTCCTCCCTCGTGCCAGCTCACTGCTTTGTCTTATTGGGGAGCGCCCGCTCTGACTCCCATTCGAGCGTCCGCTCAATTTGTGGGCTCATTTACTCCATATTCCTTTCTCCTCATGTAATATTAACTAACCCCAAGCTTTTCCTGTTTAAGGACATTTGTTTTCCAGTTTAGAAGACAGCACACCTTGTTTAGCTTAAAAATATTCATATTTCTTCATTTTGCTTATTCAATCTACCTCATCTTTGTTTGGTATATCTCTCATTTCTCCTCTTTGCTTGGTCATATTTTTATTTTTACTTGTTATTACCCTAGTTGTAATTACTTTCAATCTCCTTGTTTATTGTTGTGAGTTTAAGTTGATCTTTTATATATTTTGCTAGTGATTTTTTCCTCAATCATCATTTATGTTTCTTCCGCTTCTTGTTTGTTGGTTTTTTTTTATGGTTATTCACTCGTATGTTAGTACTCCCTCCTAGGTCGGTATCATCTAGCTAGGGAGGGGACGATTCATGGCACTTTGATGATGAGCCATGGGTGATTGATTGTTTCGTCATGTAAGAACTTGTTGATGCTGCCCCTCGCATGGATTTGATGGCGTCTTAGATGGAATTTGGCACCTTTGCGATGAGCCCTTGGACTAACCAGTGGTTGAGCATCTAAACAGAGAGTTAGAGACATCATTTAATGGGCTTGGAGAACCAAACCGGGTTGTAAGTGAGGCAGCGAATGAGAGTGCTAGTTTGCCCACTAATCGACCCAATGTGTTTGGCTTGTCTAGTTGAGTTTATGCTGTTTAGGGTGGAGAAATCAGCCCTCTACATTAAACTGTGTCCTGCCTCACAATGACTCGCTTCTATGTGATCGCTCGTATTATAATTGGATTGTCGTGCCTCTTTCCCCTTTCCCTAGTGTCTTTAATCGTTGGTTTAACATCGTTTTAGCTTAGTTTGGTAGAATTAGACTTATTTCGATCGWGTAGTTTACTCACCTTATTTCCTTATAAAAAATTTCCCCCTTCATTCGATGGCTAGGCTAAGTAATCCCATGTTCCTTGTGGTTCGACCCCTACTTTCCTACACTACATGTTAGGTTAGGATAGGGTAATTAAGTTTTGACCGGATTAGGAAGTAACGACCCCTAAGTCCCGATCAATCTGATGCTACCTGTTCAAGAAAAGATATATGATGGCATCTCCCTAAATAATGAGCAAATGGAATATACATATTTTGTAATTAATGTTTATGTCAAATTGGAAACAGCGAGCTATGAAGATCAATTAAGTAATTACCGAGTTCTAACCACTAACTGATTGTTCCTGAACTTGTCCATCAATTGTAGTTGCAACGATAAGCAACATGGATACTTGTAACTTTGTAAGTCAAGGTTTGCCAGATCTGCTGCAGTTAGCGAGCGACAAAGAGAGAAAGAAGAAAGAGGTGTTATTATACCATAATATTCATTCTATTCAGAACCAAAAGTAAAAGGAGAGCTTGCTTGAACACTATCACAACCATCTGATACCCAAGCCTCAGCTGAACCATTTTGTTGAAAAGCGCCAAAAAGTGAATTCATGAAAAAGCCAAAAACAAAGATATTAAGATATGAAACACATATCGAAGACAACAACATACACTGTACGGTGATTTTGGGATGGGAGGACTAATATGGCCATCTCTAGGATGAAGTCCAAAAGGACATGTATGTGATTCTTATTTCCTTTTCCAATGATGAATTTTCGGATTCAACATCATCTTCAGTCATATCACAATGCTATTGCACAATTCTGTCTGAAATCGCACCAAACAGGGAAATCCTCTCCCTGTTTTGAACTTGACGAATTTTAAGGACCAGCCAAGACATTGTTAATGAAACTGCAATCATCATCATCAATTGCAACAACATGTATTTGGTCCAAACAACGATTTTCTTTCATCTGAGAAATGGACCCAGATGATGCTATTGACCATAAAAACAAGACACCGTCAAATTCAACAACAATACATCTGAAGACGAACATGAACTACAAACTTAGCAAATCCACTCAACAAAAAAAGAACCCATTTCCTAAAGACAGATTATAAGTAGAAAATTAAAAAAAGGAAAATTCCCAGTGGTAGGTATGTGTTTTTACGGTTTCTCAGTGGTAGGTACCAGTTTATTTTAATCCCACAAATAGGTATACCTTTTCTTAGCTTTTTCATTTGTGATTATAAGCAGGATTTTGTCGTTAATTAAGTAGTTTATGCCGTTAAGTATGTTTTTATTAGACTAACCCTAGTTTAATCAATGGTTAAGGTAATTCCCTCCATTTTACTGTATTGCAGTGCTGTTGGAAGAGTATTCGTCTTTCGAACTTCTCTTTGTCTTCGTTCTCATGATCATTCAACTTCACTCTGAAATTTCGTCTCCTCTATTCTTCTGATTCCTCCAATTATTTCGTCGTTGCTTGGAATTGTCATCGGAATTGTAAAGGTGTTTGTTCTTCATTGTTTTTTTCCCATTATTTCGTTGTTTTTGAACTTCTAGTCTTCAATTGCACTAGATCGTATGAATTAGGGCTAATTTGTGCATGTAGTATTGGAATATCCTGTTGAAATTATGGATTATTTGTGGTTTAGTGTATGAATTAATCTTGCTTGTTTTTTATATTTATGAATTGAAATTGTTGGGGATATTGTTCAGTTGAGTGGTTTGTATCATGTCTCGTATAAACTTAATGGTAGATGAATATGGGCAGCAATGGCATTGTAGGAACTTAATAGATGCGATAGCGGAATTTCAGGAACGCTTCCTAAGCATCTAAAACAGGATCTCATGCATATAATTAATATGAATTACATAATAGGATTTAGATATACCTTTGATGCGTGTACTCCCTTTTAGCCTTTGATAGCCCTCCTTCGGAGATCAAGAACCTCAATTGCGATTCTTCTACTTAGTCCACAAACACAAGAAAGATCGTATTTTCTATCCTAGATTTTGGGCCATACTAGTCACCGCAATAATAATAATAATAATAATATCACATATATATTATAATTAATGCATAATAATATCACATATTATTAATTACCAAGAATAAAATATCACATATTTTAATATTGGCAAGGAGATAAAACTTTTAGTTAAAGATTTTATCTCTAAATAACCACTTAATATTAATTCGATTAAAAATAGAATTTTGAAATTTATCCCATAAATTAATCAAATAACCATAATTAGATTGGAATCGATTCAAAAAACAAAAACATTTTTTTTTTTTATTTGTTAAATGCTTAGCCTTGGACTGAGCGGGCCAGATGACCCAACCCAGCCCAAGACCTTGGCCCGGCAACAGAACAGACCCAATAATTACGGGCTTTGTTGCTTTGTTTCACGGAGTCATTATAAATCCATCAAACATGTTGGGATAAAAGTCCAATCAGAGGGGCTATTTAGTCATTTCTAACAACTATTTTGATAGACAACCTTTATTTATGCATAGACCAACTTTATTTATACATAGACCAACTTTATTTATACATAGACGAGGTTTAATTTTACATAGATGAAATGTTTGGTTGATCTGATTTTACTTTTTTAGTGGGGACCACATGGGTCCCACTTGTCGTTTTTATCTATTAAAATAAATCGAAAACAATATAATATTGTGTGATTGGATTTGTTATCCCACATGCTTTGATACATATATACTTCCTCCTATTTCACGCGAGAAACAGAGGCTATACCACGCATAGCAGAGGTAGCAGCCTACACCACCACCACCACCTATCGCGGCCTACACTTAGCCAACACTTCGGTGACTAGCATGCGACAATCGCATGGGGCCAACGCTTGAAAAAAAAAACAGTCACGCAACCAGCAAGATTGGATTCGCATCTCTGTTTCGCAAAACACCAGCTGCGACCAACGACCACGAGGCAATCGACAGCCTTGCTTCGCCTGAGATGTTGCCTGAATAAACCAACATGAGCTAGCGGCACAACACTTGCAGCCAGCAGAAACCCAGCGGCAGCCGGCAACTATTGCCTTCTAAAGTCGCCTAGATTTTCGAACCTGTTTCGAAATTTCTGGGTAAAATTCCAACCTAATCGAACAATCTCGATTAGATTTCGAGCAAATTCGAATGAGTTGTTGGTATTTACGCGTATAATTTCGTGTTAATTTCAGCAAAAACATGTTTTTTGCATCGAATTTCAAACGATTTTTAGGGTTTTATAATTGTTTTGAATCAAACTCTTTGATTTCAAAACCAAAATAACAATTAAAAACATGGTTTTACAATTGAAATCCAAAGAAAATAAAGCCCTATTTCAATTTTGACAGATTTTGTGAAATTTTGTTGCAAAAATTCGAATACCTCCCCTGCTTTTGTTCAAACTCTTCGAACCAATTTTCCCCTCTTTTAATTTTTTATTTATTTATAAAACTCAATTCCAATAAATTAAAATCATATTTTAATTAGGTTATTCATTCCATAATTCAATTCATCCCCTTAATCGAATTAAAATTAACATTATACGCATCAAAATTAATTAAATTAATTTGTAATCATATTATAATACGCAAGAGGCTAACTGATACCACTGTAGGAACTTAATAGATGCGATAGCGGAATCTCAGGAACACTTCCTAAGCATCTAAAACAGGATCTCATGCATATAATTAATAGGGAAATTCTATTTAGTAGACCCCAGTTTTTACTGTTTCTACATGGTAAGATTTTTGAAAATTTTTGGAGTTGTTTAAAAACTGGGGTCTACCATATAGAATTTCCCGTGCACATTTTTTTTTCAAAAAGCTTACCATGTAGAAAAAGTAAAAACTGGGGTCTACCGTGTACATTTTTTTTCAAAAAGCTTACCATGTAGAAAAAGTAAAAACTGGGGTCTACCATATAGAATTTCCCTAATTAATATGAATTACATAATAGGAGTTAGATATACCTTTGATGCGTGTACTCCCTTTTAGCCTTTGATAGCCTTCATTCGGAGATCAACAACCTCAATTGTGATTTCTCTACTTAGTCCACAAACACATGAAAGATCCCCACGTATGCTAGTTACAGAAGAAGGAGGAACAAACTTCGACTCTCTTACTTTTATGGGAAACGGCTTAGAAGAAATATTAGGGTTATTGATTTCACTCTGAAAAATTATTATGTATTTCATACATAATACTAAGCCTAATATATAGTAGTAATAATTAGGTCATAGGATTTCCAAAACCCTAATCTCTAATTCCTCCTAACTGTCCACCTTGCCCTAATGGGCTTTGTGTATTGATCCAACTCGTGTTTATATGTGTGACCTTATAGGATCCGGTTATTATAGCAGCAGGCCCATTCAATAATAAGTGTACAGATCGTAGTTGGTTTCTAGCAAAACACTACGACCCCTAAAGTAACCGGATTAATAATCTCCTTAATTAATCCTATATTATATTTAGTAATTGCTATACTTGATCGAGGACACTACTTCCTTCAGGTATATCGTAGGATAATTCAATGTCTTCAATAAAATCTCCTTTTAAAAAATTAGAAGGCAAAAATTAGTTGAAGACAATGTATTTTTGCTTACTGTGGTGTTAGGATTGATATTAGCAGCAMAAATAGCAATTTCCATAGCATCAAGCGATGGCTTTAAAACAACAGGGATTTCATCAAATTAGTTTATTTATTTGTAATTTGAATTTCTTTGTTTGATTTTTTGTGGTTTGTGGGTGACTGATTTTGCATACAATTTATAGGTTGAATATGGGAGACAACATGGTGCTTAGATTTCAGTTTGCTGGTCAGGACACTGATGTGGTTGTGAGTGATCACATTTCACATTCCATGACACAACACTTCTTTCAGGCATTTCATCAAACACCTTCCGTGCACAATCCAAATCCCCACAAGAGGCATAAAAATGGATGAGACTGCTATTAACATAAACATCAGACCCAAACCCAAGTTTCAGAACATGAAATTGCTTGCCGTCAATCTCATCAAACAAGTGAGCACAAGCCTTAAGAACAAAAGGGAAAGTATGTTTATCAGGAGTTACATCATCATCGTTCACCATTTTACAGTATAGATTATAGGCGAGTTCATTCTTTGTACGAATGAATGGTAGCTCAATTGCTACAATTACATTTGATGAGATTGCAAGACTTCGATCAGACATTTTTGGGGATATCTGACAAAGAGAATAAGCAAGGCTTCAAACGAGTGAAAAAAGGAAGAAGAAAGGGTCATTTAAATCAGCTTAACCATGTTTCAACCACAATTTAGATTAATTAAACATACTTAACGGCATAAACTACCTAATTAACGACAAAAGCCTYCTTATAATCACAGATGCAAAAGCTAAGAAAAGGTATACCTATTTGTAGGATTAAAATAAATTGGTACCTACCACTGAGAAACCGTAAAAACACATACCTACCACTGGGAATTTCCCTTAAAAAAATGACACTTATAATAAGTGAAAATAGGTTTTCCTGTTTTAACACCATAAGTCCACTATTATTTGAAATTTTCAAAATCAAATTCTAGCAACTGTTAACATAATTTTTTTTTTACTTTGCCTTGGTGGTTCTCAAAATGCTTTCATGTAGAAGTTGAAAATATAAGAATGATGAAAATTAATGGATTCTCAAAAACTAAACAAAAATGTCAGACAATGGGATGACCCTAGCGACCCCAATTGATCACTCGCACCACACCATCATCTCCAAACTAGAACAGAAATAACTCTCACTTAAAAGTTTGGGAGCATAATCAATAATATTGGAACTACAAATCATCCAATCAAACAAACTTAATTCCAACTCTAACAAACACCGATTCATTAAAACCAGTGTAGATGGGCATTTTACACCATGCCAATAACTGCCTAAATCAAAAGAACTCAAGCACTCGTTAGCTTAGTATAGAAACAGTAACAGTAACTGTAATAGTAACAACTAAGGCAACCACATGAACTTTGATACATAAACAACAAATCCCCAATAAAATAAGCTCAATTCCAACCTTATCATATAACAATCAACATATATGCAAATTAAGCATAAACAACACAGAAGAACATTATCACCCAATGCCAATAACATCCGAAATCAATAAACCTCAGCTTACACCTTAACAACTCAAATCAGCTTAAAATGTACACAATTAAAGTAACGAATTAGGCGAAATCGGTAACTAGAACATAAAAAATTCAACGAATCAAATACCGTGTTGAAGAAATTGGTACTTAGTCACTGCAACATCATTATCGAACTTAGGGTATGTATTGGAGATATTTAGGATATTAGGATATTATTAGTGTGATACACTAGGATATTATTATAATTTAGGAAACATAACTTATGAAATGATATAGTAGAATATTGTAGGCTAAGGGGTTTGTTATCCTAGTATTATATATATGTATGATGGCCGTGAAGATTAATAAGAATAGCACATAGCTTATTTGCATTAATTTACTCTATTTTAGCATGGTATCAGAGCCCTGTAAAGGTCGAAATTTCATTACAGAAGCAGGATTACTTGATGCGAAACCTGTAGACTTTCCAATGGAGCAAAACCACAGGCTAGCTCTAGCTGATGGGGAATTCCTCGGTGATGTAGAGCGGTATAGATGTCTTATAGGGCATTTGATTTATTTAGCTGTCATTAGGCCAGATTTGGCTTATTCTGTGCATATTTTATCTCAATTTATGCAAAGCCCGAGGGTAGAGCACTGGGATACTGCCCTGCGAGTTGTACGATATCTGAAGAAGTGTCCAAGCGGGGTATTTTGTTGCGGTCTGATAGTGCTATACAGTTGGAAGGTTGGTGTGATTCAAATTGGGCCAATTGTTCGTTGTCTAGGCGTTCGTTGATATGTTGGTTTGTGTTTCTTGGTTTGTCTCATGTGTCTTGGAAAACTAAGAAACAACCAACCATGGCTATGAGCTCTGCTGAAGCGGAGTACAGGTCTATGTCCGCTTGCACTCGTGAGTTGAAATGGCTACAACGGGTTTTGAGAGATTTAGGTGTGTGACATGAGAGTGGCATGCACCTCTATTGTGACAATTAGTCTGCATTATACATTGTGAAGAATCGGTATTTCATGAGCGAACGAAACATATTGAAGCGGATTGTCATTTTGTACGGGATGCAATTACAGAGGGTCTCATAAAATCGTCCTATGTTCCTACTACGCTTCAGTTGGTTGACATTTTCACAAAGGCCTTAAGGAAGGTCAAGTTTGAATTTTTTCTCCACAAGTTTGGGCCAAGGATTACGACTTACGAGTTTCATTAAATTCGTCTTCTTCTTTGAATTCGAAGACGCTAATATCATTGGACTTCATTTTTGCATCGGAAATTTTGGGAACCTTAACCTGATGAAGGTGAGAAATTAGCGAAGATGAAGAGGAAGAAGTTGGGTATGTTTGGATGTAGTAGCAGTAAATGTAGTTGTCAGCTGTCAAGTAGTAGCTGTTGAAGATAGTTGTCCAAATAGTGGTTTAAAGTATGAGTGTTTGGTAAAGTAGCTGTTGAAAATTATAATGTTTATTTAAAATATATTTAATTAAGAAATTTAATTACTTCCTCCGTTTTCTTTTAGATGCCCCAATCAACAAAACACACTTTTTGCTTGTTGCGACACAACTTAAACCGTTAATAACTATAATTATGATTAATGAAAATTATTTAAAAAAAACTAGATATTAATATATTATTTAACGAGACGAATCTAACGAGATCCCATTTGACTATATTTTTCATTACGTGTAAAGCACAAAACTTGGTCAAAGTGCTTCCTGTGTATAGTGGAATTGTCAAAGTGGTGCATCTAAAAGAAAACGGAGGAAGTATAAGGAATAATATGAATTTATATGTAACGCGACTATATATTATATTATATTTTATATATTTTTTGGTTAAACGAAAAAACATATAAAATATATGATTCTCAAAAGTCGGGATATTCATTAATTGCTTTTGTATAAGGAAAATAGAAATCCGAAAATTCATAAGTCATAAATAGTAAGCAAGCAATCCATAAATTATTCATGATACAAAAAAATAGCAAGCAAATTCAAGAATTAATGCAAAAAAAATAATGATTGAATATTTTGCAAAAATCAAACCTAAATAAATCAAACTCCAATAATGTCTTCTACCCAAATTAGAAGCAAATTGTGCTAATTGAAATTGAACTAAGAATAGTTTAGAAGAAAGGGTCGAAAGAATTTTAAGGGAACTAGCCGTTGCACCGCGCGCAATGCTATTGCGCGCGGTGCCCCGGACGGTATGTTAAACGCAAGTATACAATTAGAAATCATCTATTATACGTAATACCATGTTACATAGTAATTGGAGGGTTCGATATGGTGAAGCAAATAAATCATCTATGGTATTGTAAAATATGTACAACACAAAAAATACTAAATAGGTTTTAAAAAGAAAGAAAGATTGTAACGTCTTCACTGCCTTCATGGCCATGATCCTCCCCAGACCCTTAAATTTGTTATCCTCCCAGACCCTTCATAACCATGATTTTCTTCAGCCTCTCCATGACCATGGTCCACATCCTCTACATCAGGTTGCTTGCCTACTAATCCATAAGGCTCTTAATAGTCTTCTTTTCCTGCTAAATAAATACATAACATATCATTAAACTATAGCCTACAAGATTCAAATTATAACTAACATAAGTTGAAGAGATGACTGTGTCCTAATATCGTATAACCTGAGGAAAAACTAAAAATGACAGTGCACACTATCTCAATCACCAAAACATACCATCTAAATTTATGTGAGGTAGCCATTAGCAAAGATAAGTTCTAAAGGATACAAGGAAATCATAATAACAAATATAATGGCAATCATATAATATATATTATGAATAACTTATGAGAATATCACATTTCCTTCTAGAGAGCAATTCTTATGACGATCTTAATTGAATTAAGAACCAAGAAAATATCTATTATGCAAGTAAAATTAACACAAAAGGTTCTAATTAACAAATGATTAAAAAATCGGAAAAGAACAAAACTTTAATGGATTCTGACAGCTTAGAATGTAATATACAAATTTTAACAAATTGATCGTCCGTAAATTAAGATGAAGTTTGCAACTATATGGTTTACCAAGATCAATATAGATATTTCATACACCACTCAACAAGGGTAGATACCACTATATGGGTACAAATATACAAGTACATAAGTAAAAGGAGGCTCAAAGAAGATGGTTACCATAGACCGTTGGTTGTAATGATGGTCCAATTCAAGAACAATTGCCACATTGACTGTCAATACAAAAAATGTAATTGACATAAGTTAAACATAAAAGTGCAATGTGAAATAAGTAATCTAATGACATCTTTTATTCGAAACCTGAGTTTAAAGAAAAAATCTATAGCCAAAACCTTCGATCCATATAATTAACTCCTTTTTCATAAAAAAAATCCTTAAAAAAAAAAGATTTTACCTATAAACACTTTATAAGAAATATAGGTAGTAGTTCTCCATCTGAAACCTTCAACTAAAACGTAGCAACAGAAGGGAAAAAATCAAAATTTGAATCAACACAAAAATCAAACTACAAGAAAACTACCGAAAAACAACAAGCATGTCCCAATATAGTCCAAATTTATGCTCAATTTTAAGTCTGAACTTTCTGCTTGAATATTATCTGATAATTTCTGCTCATTTCAGCTTCCGAATTCTTCTACATTTTGATCTCTACATCCTACCTCTGTCTATGGCAAATTCCGGAGTATAAAGATCCATTTTTAACCTGAACTTAGACATGTTAGTTGTCTAGAAAGAGAAGTTGCCAATACTCAAGGCGATCTCGGGAAGGACTCTCTGGCCCTCCACGCCACTTCTACTGCCACTCATGATACCTACATCAAAAGCACAATTCAACAATTAGAAGATAAACACGATTGGTTAACAATAAATAGGATTGATTAAGAATAAACACTTTCTAGTTTATGCATATTGTAGGACGTGGGCCGCGCCCTCGCGTATAGCGGGCGCGCGGCTTGGTACTACATCGAGGTGCTTTGCGTGGGCTTGAGCCACGGAACCCGCACGTGAGTGCGTTGGGGTAGTGTTGTCGAGTAAGGGGAGTCGCCACCGTGCTCAGAGACTTATGGATCTGTGTCTGCTGCTAATATGCAGTTGACCATAGTTTCAGCTTAGGAATCGGTAGTTGAGGAGTTCGGGCTCTTCAATGTTGCTGGGCTCCGTTCTCTTCATCGTTCCAACTCGTCGGCTTATTGATCCAGTAGAACATCTCAGATTGCGCTTGTGTCTGAGGTGGTCCTGCTGGGAGGTCTTGAACGATTGGCCTATTGTCTTTGCGTTTTGACGGCTCCTCTCGGAGGAGCTGGATCGCTGCGTGGGTGTTTGTGAGAGATCCTGGTCATTATTCATAATCGTTTCGGAGATGCTAGTATCGGTTGAATTTGGCTTTGTACGAAATCGTGCCTACAGGCCTCGTCGTGCCTTTATCAGGTCCTATAATCATGTCCACCTATGTTCGTGATGGATGGGTTGGTATTGGATCCGGATTGGCTCTCGGGGATCAGTCTCCGGAGAGGGACGTAAGTTCGAGTAGCTTCGATATGAGTTTATGGGATGTTTTTGATTGCAGATCACGTTACTTGACGCAGATGCGTGCTCACCCTCTCCACAGAACGGCGGCCTAAAATTGGTGTTGTACTTATGAGAGTGTAGGAGGAATAAATGATAGGGAGTTTGAGGAGGTGACAGCTGAGGCCTTCTCCCTAGTAATCACGCCTGATATGTATTTTGGAAGGTGTTGTTGAGATAAGACTTCGATGAAATGGAGTGTTCGTCCAGAGGAGTATTAGCTTGGCTATGTGACGGTGACAGCGCATAAGTGCATACCTAAGAATTTTTAAAACCTCTGGACCCAAGATGCTCTCTACTTGAAGGGGCTCTAGACGAAGATGGCTCTCAGGACCTACGAATTGTGTCCTAAAACCACTGCTGCACGAAACCGTCAGAACTCAAAGCACGCACTTAAATACATAATCGATTATCCCCCCCTCCGAGACTTGGCAAGCTATAGTCAGGACATCTTGATTGAGAGGATAGTGCGAAGGATAAATGAGGTGGGCATCCATGAACCCGAATCTCCCTTTTTGGTGAGTACTAACTGGATGAATTGATTGATGTGAAAGGTGAAAATGTTGCAGACGTAAAGGATGAGTAGGTAAAAGTGCAATAAAGGAGTAGATACTGTTTCGGCCATTTTTGTGATTCTGATGTTGTTTGATATGATTAAGGGGGTTTATGTTAGGATGTTTAAGACGTAGTAGTTGTAGTTGGATGTATTCCTTCTCCGGTAATCGACGGTGATTTTGCCACGTGGCCTTTAAATCTTAGTGGACTCGAAAAAGAAGTCGAGAAGACTGTCGATATTATCCGGATTAGATTCACACGCACAATACATGGAAGTCCATTAAATAGTTACTACGGGTTTCTCTCATTCTATAATTAGCGGTTTACTTTTCCCTCGTGTCGTCAGTAGCGCTCAATAATTAAACATTCGGCAATCAATATCAATCATGTTTGTGTTAAACGATGTTCATTAACCGAGGTAGTTTAGGTTAATTACTCATCTGGCTTATGTTGTGACAGAGGGGATACAAAGTCATCCCTATTAAGTATGACTTATGTGCCTTTCCCAAGGGTGCCACAAATCACCCAAAATAAAATACCCTTAGTGGTCATCCAGCTAGGATGCCTATCATCAGTAGTAGTGGTTAGTTTATTTATATAATAATTTAATTATTGAAACATGTGCTTACCCTAAAAATAAAAGAATCGAAGAAGGGTTAGTAAGCAGTAGAGAGGTAATTAGGTGGAACACATCGCCACCCACCCGTACTCGCTCCGTTCCTTATAGTAATGAGAGATAATTAGAGATTTTTAAATCATATCTGATTACAGGATATTTTTAAGGGCAACATCTTGCTATCAAAACTTGCACTGCAAGATGATTGGACCTTGCAGGGTACCTAGTTTCGGTCTGAATTGTGTAGATTTGAAGAGGGATGCATTCAACTGGTAGGTTCAATAGGGTCACATACACTTACTACTCTCACTCACACTCAAAACTTATAACAACTTCTAAAGTCAAGTTCACACAATACAACACAGTTTCCAGTGAAATCTTAACCATATAATTTCTCAGAATATAAATCTACAATCCGGCTTAGGGGTGTTAATGAGTCGAAGGGCCTGTGCGCGAGCTCGCCCTCGAAGTTCATAAGTCGAGCCTTTCTTAGTCTTCATTTGTTGTCGGCTTCAAAGCTCGCAAACAGGCTCAAAATCTTATTATATCTATTTATGTAGCTTAATATTATAAAATTAGGAGTGGTAATATGGGTTATCTTGCTATTTAAGCTCTTAACAAAAGGGATAAAGAAATTCTTCATAGCTATTAACTATCTACTATGTTCTTAAGAAGTCATTATATTATATACTGTTCGAATGCAAATATTAGCTTTAAGTATTTTGAGCTTGACTTTAACCCGGCTCGAAAAGGCTATGAGGATATCGTACAAGAAGCCTAGCCAAAATACCGCAAAACTCGACTCATTAATACGCCCTAATCCCACCTATTCTTTTCATGTTCTTGCAAGCTGGAGCTTCCTTTGATTTTGAGCAATGTTCTTCAATCTTCTTTTTTCGAAAAGTCTACGTTTGTTTCAAAAGTCTTAGAATCATATCTTTGCTACAAATGATAACATAGTTAAAGTATAACATAGTATCGTTGACTATTTACAATATAAAGGAGACATTTCAATATTCCAATCAATTGACAAATATATCAAAAACCAACTACTCTTGCAGTAAAGTACAAAGTCCAGTTATAACTACGGTTTAGTTTACATACTGAAATCAATTGAACTGTGTTAAGCTGAACGGAGCTGAATTAAACTGAACTGAGCTAAAATATTTAACTTTTTTTTAATAAAATATTTAACTTTGATTACAGTATTAATACGTCTTGGGATTAATATATACGAAAGAATATGTTGTACCATATAATAGATGAGATTAATATCTCTAACTATATGAATAACAGTATCTTGGATTAAATATTAATTATTTAAGTTAGGTTGAATATTCTACCTTGTGATGAATGAATTAATTATTATTAGTAATATTAACTATTATTAATAATTATTCTTTGGATTAAGAATTTAAGCTATGTAACTACGCTCTATATTTATACTTGGATTTTATCTCCCGAATAATTTTAACTCTGGATTAATATTAATTTTATGATTAATATTAACTATTATTAGTAATTGACGGAGTATACCTTTGGATTAATATTTAATTGTTATTACGTTTTAATATTAACTTTGGATTAATATAAAACATGGAATTAATATATTGACTATTTAATCCACGCGTTAATTATTTAACTTTGGATTATATTAATCTTGGGGATTAATATTTCACTATTATTAATGATATTTTGTGGAATTACAGATTGCTATTTAATATAATTATTGGTTAATAATGGACAACTTGAAAGTTGTAAGATTAAATGATATTAAAATGAGGCGCATGTTTATAACTTTGTGACTTATAAGTTAATAAATTATTTTTTATGGTATGGTATTGATGTAGGTAGTTATAGGATACTCATTAAAGTGCATTAGTTATTATACATTATCATCATTAGTTATTCATTAGCGGGATATCATCCCCGTGGCATTTTCTATTTTGTGGTGTGTTAAATAAAAATTGTTTGTATGAGTCAAATTAATTTTTATAGTTGTGATATTTTGGAGATTGAAGGTAACTTAAATGCAGTCGTTGCTGATAGTTGTCGCTGTTTGTAATTGAAACTGAAGCTGGTTTAGATATATGCGATTGTAGTAAATACTAGAGGTCGCTATTACACAACTAAGTACATTTATAAGACGTTATTATATTGCAGGAAGAATCGAACATAAATATTTGTTAGTCTGGTGTTTCATATATAACATGTTTTATCAAAACGAGTTTCTTATGTTCTGATTTGATTGTGTTTATCGTCATTGCTAGAAACACGCAGTTACCTAGTTAGTAGTTGTAACAGACTTTAACTACATACAGTACTTTGATAAAATACCTTTAAGCTTAGTTCCAATATTTATTTCCTTTACTTAGCCATATGGGGAATTGTGCATCAATTATGAAAATATATGATTGTTTCCTGCCTTCACAATTTATTAGTGTATTAACGTATGCATGAGTTTGTTGCATCTTGAAGTCTAGCTTCTTCCTTATGATATATTTTCCTAGTACTCAAAAACAAGAAAAAAATGTGCTACATAAATTTAGTATTGAATTATTTTTTTTGTAAACTGATTCCGGATAATACTATACTAAGGTTCTCCTTGAAGAATATTGAAATGAAAAAAAAAAAAAAAAAAGAATAAATCAATAGTTTGAAGTTTAAGCTCTATATAATATAGTCGCTTGGGGTTATTGTAGTGGTTGTGATGAAGATTATTTTGGTTTCGTCTTGTTACCCGCTCTTATAGAGAGATTGTTGATACGATCCTTCTTAAGTGGTGAGAGATTTTAGGAATTATATAAAGGTTGATGTGCCTAATCTGAGTTTCCTTTACTGGATTATTGTGGATTTAGAAACTATTTTGCAACAATCTTCACATTGTAGTGTGAGTTTAATATAGTGCATAATTACTTAAATCATATCATCGCATTTATTTGATTTTGAATTGTAGGTTGGAAAACATCTCAAGGGAGTTTTTTTATTTTTTGAATTGGTTGATACACTCGTTAAACGAATTATTACCAAATACTTTCTATATATATTCAGATAAGATGGTAATTGCTTGAAATTTTGCTAGATTAACATTATTGATATGACTGCATTCACTACAATATATTCAATTTTCATATATACAGGTTAGCTTATACAACGGCGCATACGCGTGCTCTATTTTGTTATATATTAAGGGGTTCTAGTAGAATAGTTAAGGAAGGAGCCCAAGAATATCCAGAAGATGCTAAGGGGAATAGAGTGAGAGGGCAAAGTCGGACATGACAACTGACTGACTGGAGTGGCACAGCCAAAGAGATAGAAGAGGGCATGTTGCGAGTGTTTTGGGTTGGGCGTGTGGTTCACAGTGAATATAATGTAAGTGACGATGAGTATTAGTTGTGGTTGGCTATTGTAACGAGAGTCATTGATGTAGCTTCCATGGCTGATCTGGTTGTGTCCGTTTGTTTCGGAGCTTGGCGAGCACACGTAATATTCTCAGTGAGGTTTTAAGACTCAAATTTATTGAAGAGAGAAGAAATGTGGAGAAGAATTTGAAACTCATGAATGATTAGGAAAATGTAAAAAAGATTGAGCTTGCTTGAAAATATGCAAAATTTCGAACTATACTGCTTACCACTGATTTAGTACTGAAGTTTATGTTTTTTGCAGCCGATGCGTTGACCGCGTCTAAAAAATCTATACATGAGATTGTTTGTATTTTTTTCACCTATATATCTCATTGGTTGTAATTGTTTTTTTTTTGTTTGTGTGTTGCGTTCCTCTTGTTAATGGCCGATGCAGATATGTCAGGATATATTAAACGACAAAAAATATGTGTGTCTACTATGATAATCAAGAGAAAAGCATCGATGTCAAAAAAGGAATCATAGATTTAAGGAGATCAATCAATGTCAAATTCATGTTATGAAAGATATTTGTAATTAACAATCAGAGCTGTAACTATTTTTATTGAATAGTTTATGTTTTTGCTCAGGTATTCTTGTGTTTCATGTATGCAAATTATTTTTGATAGTTCTCATTTAATTTTTTTTATAAAAGCTTGATTATGTTTTTTTCTCACTGTGTTTTTTTAGTATAGTGATTATGTAGTACAGATTGTTAGCTTAGTATTATAGAAGACTTTACGAATGAATTACAATTGTCGCTGATTTTATAATACTTCATCAATAACTATGTCTCTAGTAGGCAGGATGGCAAATTAGCAATTTCGAAAGAAGAAAATTATATGATTATTTTTAATAATATGAATTGATTAATCTTAAGTCGCATGGGTAGGTGCTTTCAAGTGGTAGCCGCGTCGACACATGGAGCGTTCTCCAGGCCACTCTGTTATCGCCATGAGTTACTAAGTAGATTTTATAATGTGAGACAAAATATAGGGATGTGTAAAAAGCCATTGGCGATAAATACTTGGGCGAATAGTTCTAGTTTTTTATTAAAACTACAATGGACTTTACCCATATTTTCTCTTCAATATATCTGATCTCTTAGTCCGTGTTTTCAATTGACTTGCAACAAAGGAATATTTGTATCTTCAAAAAAATATCTCCTTTATTAGTAACCTAATTGGCACAACGGAGGCAAGTAGCGTGCGTTTAGGGCATCGACATATGAGAGGTTTGTAGGGGGTTGTAGGGTGATCGATGTGGGCGGTTTGAAAGACAAAACTCTTATTGGTGCGGAATCATTTTAGTGGGGTTTGAAGAGTTGAGAGAGGTTTGAAGATGTTGAGAGAGTTTGTATGGTGACTGAATTTTAGGTGTGGAGTTAATGAGTGGTAATACATAAAAATAGAAATTATAGGAATGAAAAGTCTATGTAGGAGTTAGGCAATTATCAAAGGAAAAATAATATGCACAACGTATGACTGGGTACATCCATGCGATACTATAAAAGTTTGTTATGATGTGGAGTGTTGTTATGAGAGAGAGGTTTGTATATTGTTGATAGGGTAATGCATAGACGTAAGGTCTAACTCTTGGAGATTGTTGAAATTGTGGGAATGCCCTGTCGTCGTTCAGGCAATCTCACTTATTTAATTTATAGTAGTTTTACTTCGTACTTACAGGTAAAGACTGTTGGTAATTTGTTCCATAATAAGGATTGACAGCTTGAATTTTGGTTATAGTAATGCCAAGTAATCTTATTATTCTACCATGTCTTTAGAAATATAAAAGTAATGCCAATACAAAAAACGATAAGATATGATTGATATACGTATGATATTGATACTTAGCTAAGAGATAATTAGGAGTGAAGTCTAGTAAATGAATAAAGTATGAGTGATGATAATGAATAGCTCTGCGAAGACGTTAGTGAATAAACTTTTGCAATGTTCGCCGGGATTAACCTAGAGCGGCCATCAGCGCTGATTCCAATTGTTAAGCTTTGGATAACTAACAACACAATACACGGCTACATGAAGTCATTCCTATGGTTATAATTACTCATTTTGTTACACCAAAACGCAATATCATACCTTTCTACAATTCCCCAGCTATTCAAATCGAATCATACCATCACCACGTTAGATCCATCAATCTATAATTATATACTGTTGATGTTATGAGAGTTAATCCCAACTATATCAGTAAGATTCTCCCGTTGATGATATGGCTACGTACTTGGTTTGCCGGTGCCATCGCTAACTTTATTTAATATTGTTCCCTTTACAGTTCCATCTTTAAGTTATTTATATCTGGATATGCATAACTCAACTCTCTCTATGTATTTGATTTATCGCTGTCAGAGGATATTATTAGTCTTCGTCTAGTGATATTGTAGAAAGATATTTTAATTCACTATGCCTTAAAGTGCATGATTTCATCCATGGTATTGACCTAAGTTGAAAAGTGAATTGGTGTACACTATGCGTGTCTACTGTTGTTTTAACGAAATATGTCTATATGATCATAAGTTCATATTATGATTCGTGTGAACAAATGTTAGTGCGACAGTTAGAGTACCAGCAGTCACTTGTAGAATTGTACTGTAAAACGAATGCTGTATGTAGACAAATATGAACAGTTTATTTGTCAAATAGTGATGTTACCTTAGTTAGTCATGTATAGTTCATTTGTGTTAGTCATGTAACTTATGATAATGTTAATATTATACAATGTGTACCAAAATAAATAAAGATATATTATGCAACTTCATCTATCAAAATCTACTAGAATTAGAGTATATTTTTTCGAGATGTATTTTACTTATTGCAGTAGGCGCAGATTTAATGAACTTTTCATCAATTTCTAATCATATATCAACATAAATTGGACCCTACGTGAGTAATTTAAACAATACGGACACAATCCTACATTAATGGGGTAATTCCTTTGGAGTTCGATTCATTAATGGGGCCGGTGAAATTAATTAAATGGACATACATACTACGAAAGATAAGAATGATGCAGTAATAACGAAAAGCACGTAATAATTAAAATGTGGTAGATGACTAGAGAGGAGTGAGTGAAAGTGAAGCATCGGGGATACCTTACACGAGAGGAAGAAAGACAGAGACGAGAGGAGAGTGATTGAGTAGAGAGAGACGATGAGAGAGGGGAGAGAGAGAGGAGACCGTCCTAAGTGTGTAATGGGTAAGGATGGTCGTGGTTGTGAGATTTTAGCGAGGGAGCCGAGCGGGCACGTGGGTTCTTCGGGTGTGGGGCTCCACAGATGCACTTACAAACCCTACACAACAAATAACCAACCAACAAGTTTCCAACCCTACACCGATATTTTTCTCATGGAATATTTCTTAGTCTGTTTGTTTCTTTCTTTGTTTCCGGACAAAATACTACTAGCACTTTACTCACTATTGCAAATTTAAACATTCTTGCCTTGTTCAATCTATACTTACCAATACACGCCGCCAGTATTTTTGGACTATTAAGATCAATCCCTATCATTATTATCTATTAATTATCATCTTAATTATTAATCTTATAACATTAAGTCCATGCATCTTGTGTGTTTATCATTCCCTTAATTTCTTGTCTTCTAGGTAGTTCTTGAAGTTTTTGTCAGAGTATAGTTAATGATCAAGCTCCTCTTCAATATGCGGGAATGCGTCAAATAATGCAAATAAAATTGTGTTGTAACTTACACTTGATGACAGTCTTGTGCTTGATCTATGAACTATTAAAAAAAATGAACTTAACAAATAATGATGATTAATTGTCACAGGCTTAGCTCCTCGAAGAATCTAGTGCGTATGGGATATTATAAAGGTAGCAATCATATGTGTGTCTGAGACAGATCACCAAACGGATTAGAAGAATAAATGCAAAGAGGGAATCTACAATCTTAGTAATTATAAAGACAACTAATGGGGATATTTTTGAGACAAGAATTGACCATTTGAGTATAAGATTAGGGTCTTATTGGTCCCATGTCTTATGGCCGAAGTCCTAAGAATAAAACTACCATCTTAAATTGTTGGAAATTCACTGGCCCTCTTTATAGTTATTGGACTTTTTCTAAATTATCCTCGTTCAGTCTAACTGTAATTTGATGTCATTATAATTCACCCGTTTCAATCTTAATTAATTTGAGCCGATAATACGAATCGGGGATATACTTACGTAACACCTGTTTCTACTTTACCACTCTGTAATGAGGGAAAATAATTGTAAACTGAATTACCATATCAAGAGACTCATATTATACCTTCTTGACAACAATTTCTGATTACATTTATTCTTAATTGAAAAAAAGTTTTAATTTAAGCACTAAAAAACAAGTTTTAACCTTCGGTTTTTTAAGCACGGAAAAAGTTTAAATTGAAAAAGCAATTATAGTTTAAACATCTTATCCATCTCTTTATTTTTTTCTTTTAAAAGGTAGCAAATGTCAAAAAAAGGAGAAATCTCATAATTCATAAAACATTATCTAGCCGTAGTACGAAGTCTATTCGTATGTCAATTTATTTTTACTTATTTTTATTTATCTGACTTAATTTTTTTCTTATCTGAAACTTAGTTTTTTAACTTGAATTTATCTTATTTTTTCTGAAGTTTTTGTTTTATAAGAGGGAAAAATTAGTTTGTTCTTTTAACTTGTTTTTTTAACCGAACTTATTTTAACGCTCAGTAAAGGGTCAGTTCATCACATTTGAACTTCTTCAAATCTCATATCGTTTTAACTAATGGACGATTACTTTAAAACTACTCCGATTTTATCGAATTCCATTATTGCTTTATTCATATCACTAAGCAATTTAAATTCATCCATTCACTTTAATGCTATTAATTATGTAGTGGTGCGGATCTAGACGCAGATACGTTAACGTGGGGTCAAAATGATTATATTGTAATTTATGTATCGTAATGATTATAGATTTTATTAGAATATAAGTTAACGTATATTTTATAGTTTGAAATAAGTAGCTCCTCGCGTTCTTAATGTCTTTTCTCCCTATTGTTTTACTTTTTCTTTTTCAGACTATTCACTTAAATTAGACGGGAATCTATACAAATAACTATTAATGTATAGTTAGAACTAAATATAAGTGATCGGGGATCGTGATTATATTTCAGTAATTATGATGAATTATTTAAATTGTTGTATTAATTTTATCCTCAGATAGTATATTAAAGATATAGAAGACAATACATACCAGCGAGAACGTATAATGATAGTAATGACATGAAATTGAATAACAGAGGGAGTTTTCATAACATTCAAGTAGGGTAATGGGACCTCCACTTGGTATATATTGGTGGCGTTGGCACTACTTTAAACGATGTAAATGTTTCTTAAACCTACAATTTTACTATACTATATTTTTGAGAAGTACGTTCTCGTAAACAATCAATAACGAGTTTATTTCTACAATCAGTAGATCAAGTAGATACACCTAAAAGACATTCTGATTTTTGGTGGGTTTATAACAAATTTTTTAAAGAATAATTATTATCAAAATAAGGACCAACAAAAATATGTAAAATCTCCTTCTTGAAACATATGTAGTTCGTATTTACATAGACATGAGTGAATGGTTAAAGTGGTCGCCTTACAAATGTTTTTGCAAAATAATATGGCATCTAAGGTTGTATGGAAAATACCTTATACACATTTTCAATTAATTGTATTCGTATGAATTCTCCATAATAATTGTTGTCCCTTTCCTCTTTTTTTGAAATAAAAAATATATGCAAAATACGTGAAGATACAATACTGTATGTTTGGTATTTGTGTTAGCCTCATACGTATACCTAAATGTTAAAAACACCCATGTCAATTGACCGGATAGTCTGTATTAAACTACTAGACGCACACTGACATCAATAGCAAGAGAAATACCTACCGAAATCTGATCCTTGAAATCTTATATATTTGTATAATATGTGATCAATTCTTTCGTTGGTTGTTCGTCACATTAAAAAAATTAATAACGAAAAAAAGATATCTACAAATCATACTACACTCTTTCTGATTAATGTCACAAATAGATTAATAAGATCAATATAAGGTCAACTGAATAATGACTTCCAATCCATACTTAATTTTTTTGAGAAAAAGAGCAAGAATTCTATATTATAAAAGTTGTTCATGAAAAGGGATACAATGTTACAACGTTCAAGCGGTGGCAACATACAGTTAACATCCAAAACAAACAACTGTAGTAAGTGGATATTTATAGTTGCAGTTATTTCGTTCTATGACCCTAGGCTTTTTCCATCATTCTAGGAAGGGTCAGTAGGAGAGACTAATCATATTTGCACAGCCACTCACTCGGACATAAGTACACTATCTTCTAATTCTAGATCGGATATTCCTTTAAATGTACACTACTAGGATCAGCCTATTATTTAGTACAGTCTATGCACCTTAGGCATATTTACATAAATAGTGCAGTTATTTCTCGTGTGTATAGGATGAGCTTTCCTGTCTGACAAATTGGTGACAGGTTAGAACCGTTCATATGTATGCCAGCGAGTTTGTTGTACTATTGATCTGTTTGTTCCCATGGTGTCTGCGTGTAGCAGAATTTTGCCGTTTGTTGCATACTTGGTTTATGCCTTTGGAGTAGTTAGCAGCTTGGATTAGTTAAGAGCTACTATGACTAGGCCCTATCCAGGTTCATACTTTGTTCCTAAAATTTATTTCTGAGCATATGTACTAGTCATTGGCCAGATGTTTCGCTGCGAGCTCCACAGTCAAACATACATATATTGATTCTTATAACTGGGAATATGAGAATGGACTCTCTATCACGTCTGCTTGAACAACTAGTTGATACGGCCCGTGGTCTGAGCAAGATGAGTGTGATCTTCAGCAGTGATTTTCTCTGACGAAACTAGTTGATCCTATACTACTGTCTTCGCGTTCGAAGTCTTATATGATAGTTTCTAAAGATGAATTGTTGTGGTAGACGCGCGAGTCACCATTACTTCGCCGATCTCGGAGGTCCAAACTACAGTTAGAGCTATATCACGATTTATCATGGCATCATGTGTTGATTTGGAGTCGCTTAATTCATCTTTGGATAGTTTATGTGCTAAGGGGGCATTCCCGCGCCCCGAAGCAGCCAAATAATCGATATGTCAAAACTAACCAAAATGTGAGGTATACGTTGCAAAGCATTTGCAAATGCATTAGTGTCTTTGGTGTTAAAACCGAGCACATTCCTATGCTCAATTCAGCTCGATGGGTACTTTTTTTTATTGCACTTGTGTATTAAGCAGTTAGGGCTTGTTGCATGATGGAGATATGATTAAGGCTATCACAATCCAACTTGATATCAGTTTATCAGCTCTGCTGTGATCTTATGGCAACTAACATCTACCAACTTTGAGTATATCAATTTTCTTATTGAGGTAATGTGTTCTGGTAAATCTCATAATGCTAATTTTGGCGTGGTAGTGAGCTGTCTCGATACATAGCAGGAATGGAAGGTACATTGAGTAATTAGCGCAAAGCTTTTCTTTTCTCCCATGCTTCAGGTCTTTTAGGTTTGGTGCAAAATATAATTAACTGCAATTTATACCATCTTTGTTATCCGTCCACATAACAGATTTTTCAGTCTTGAGCATAGTTACTGAATGGTCTCATAGGTATTGTTGTCAGTAGAAAGGTGACTTGAGTAGTTCCAAATACGAGGGACGTCTCTTAGTGTAAATACTAATGTCATCTTTCAGCCAATGTCTTGTTTCTTTATTTTCTTTCTTCTCATGATTCAAACTCGAGGATTAGAGCTTAAGCTGACGGTGTGTTATTTAGAGCGGAAAATATTGTCTCTTTTCAGTATCTCTATTGAGTAAGTCCCAGAGATGGGAGTATTAACCTCGTCACTTAATACAACTATAATGTATTGAAACCTCGATACTTTCGAGATACCCAGATCTTTAGGCTGGAAGCCATACAAATATGCCCTTGCGCGAAGTATAGGAGGCAATAAGAATCAATCTTATAACTAAGCATACATCACTTTGAGAGCTCGAGTTCCTCTCCCTGCAAATACATTTCTGATTCCCCCAAGATTTGTTTCCTCTGACTCTATGTGAAACGTGCATTTCAAACTCAGAGATATTTGATATATTGCGTTCCTTTCTTTCCTGGGTCGATTAGTAATGTTTGACTCTCTCCTGACGTGAAGACTTTTTTAAGATAGAAGGCAAAGACCTTTCGGCAGTGTGAAGCCCGCCCACGGGAGTTTCTCTTTTTGCTGTTCAACGCTGCGTGAGCATGTTGCGAATGACGTAAAAGGTCATGGGACTGCCACTGATGGTGCATTGCATCAGGGTGTCGTCTCAACCTAGAAGTTATGCAGCAAAAGGTGGCTAGGCGCACCTCACCAATTTAAAGACTCTATTGACACTTCGCGTCAATTATCCAGTGTGTCTCGATGATAACATGAATCATATTGTTATACTATGACAGGCATAGGTGGAGATCTGCATTGTCTCTTTCGTGTGGTGCTGCATCTGAAGTGAAACTAAACAGTCACTGTTGTTTCTGTACGCAGGTGGTGAAGGCTCAATACATGACAACAATCAATCGTGCGCTAGACTTGGTGGAGCATGTATCCTTATCCTAGGACTATGGATTTATCACCTAAAATCAGAGGGTGAGCGACATGCGATGTACCCTGCATGAAGTTTCTCACTTCTCACCACTCAGTAAAAAATATAACCGATTGTCAGATACACATGACTGATTCTCCATTATGTGTGTCATTCAATTAAGAGAGAAACTGGGGAGAGAAATACAGCAAACCATCACAGGATCACATTGTACACGGCCTAATAATCTGAACTAATGGGTAATTACGAATAGAGACGCAATAACGAATTCATATTTATGAAAGGAACCACTTCTATACAGAACATGTCGGGAAGCTTTTTGGATGCAAAGACTTTGTCTCTCTCCCAGTTTAATAATCACGAGCCGGGAGGGGGGGTGAGATAGATCTTAATCCACACTACTTGGTATTTGAATCATAGAGTGCTTTACTAGATCCTCCGAGGATCAATGACTGGGGAATACTGAATCATTGCGTTGATCTTATTCAACATTGCTACTAGTTGCCACTATCCATCTCATGAAAACTCAATGAACCAATTGGATTTATCAGCCAAGTTGATGTTAGGATGCGACAGTAGGCTATACCGACATTGCTTTATAAGCCTACCGCACAGATGATTTTTAGATATAATGTGCACTCCTGAGTCGTAAATTACTTGCTATGCTTATCAACACGGGACACAAGCTATGGCGACTAGATTCGTGGAGGCTTGCTTACCCACGATGCACTCCTCTCTCAAGGAACTGTGATAAGATCACTGTAGATGGATCTTTGCCGAATTGGTTGAGTTCTTTGGCTAATTTTATAGCTCCTAAAAACAGTCATGCACCTGTTCAAAAAAATTTTGAATAGGCGAGGAACACAATTGCCATGGCTATACTCTCTTCCTTGCAACCACCAATCAATCACTACGTGAGCAGGTTTTTTAAAAAAAGTGCCTATTAAACCATCCGGACCAGGGGATTTTCCTGGGAATAGAATAACAAATTGTAGCTTTGATTTCATCCTTGGATAAACAGGAGCTTAGGAGA
>SNQN01005262.1:34834-45691 GCA_008642245.1 Bassia scoparia | reverse complement strand
TTGGGATAAGTTTCGGGGACGAAACTTCTTTTAAGGGGGGTAGATTGTAATCCCCCGTAATTTTGGATAATTATAATTAAATTTTCTTAAAAATATATTATGATTATTTTACAAAAACGATATATTTTGTTTAAACTATAGACATATTATGTTTAAATTATATCGTTTCCACTCAAAACATATTTTGCTTAAACATATTTATTTTATGATTATTTGATTTTATTATATATATATATATATATATAAAAAAAAAAAAATTCAGAAATAGAATTATTTTAAATCAACTAAACCTAGGTATAAAAAGGGCTACTTCTTCCCTTAATCTTTTCAATCATGCCACTTTCTTTTTTTCAAAAAAAAAAAACAAAAAAAAACGAGAGAGAGAGAGACGAGGGTTGCGCTGCCACCTGCTGACACCCACTGCCGTGCCGCCTGCCACCGCGTCGAAGCCGCCACCGGAGCCGCAACCCTGCTGCGTTGTTCTGCTGTGTGCTGCGGTTGTTACTGCTGTGCTGCGCTGTTGGTTGCTGCACTGCGTTGCTGGTTGCTGCACTGCTGTTGCGTAGTTGCTGCTGCTGTCCCGCGCCACCACCGCCGCTGCCCTTGCCGCCACTCTCGCCGCCACTGTTCGGTCCTCCCTCTCCCCTTCCTCTCCTTTTTGATTTCCTTCTTTTATGGTTTAATTGATTTTGATGATAAAGTTTTACAATCAATTGCTTGTACCATTGTTTTGAGTATGATTTCCTATGAGTTATCAATGTTATGAGTTGTATTGTAATTTCAATTAATTAAAAAGGAATTTTCAGATTTGATTATGATTGAAATTAGGGCTTTAAATTGGGGTTTTTTGATAGTTTGATGATTTAATGGTCGTTTGTGATGAATGGGTTGTATAAAATCAAAAGTTGAAATTTTTGGGCTTTAAAACAAATTTCAGATTTTGTATTAAGGGTTTTGATGATTTTAAATAATGTTTTGTATGAATTAAAACACTTGTTATGAACTATTATATATGTATACAAGCTAGACTTGCCTTTTCAAGTTTCCATAAAATTTCAGATTTTTAATAAATATTTTTGAAGCTGTTAGTGTTGAAAGTATGGGTTTCACTTCAAAACCAATGATTTAATATATTGATTAGTAATAAGTATATTTGGGTGTTAAATGATTTGAGTGAAAAAAGGAAAAATTTCAGTTTGTTAAACGAATTTAAAAGGCTGAATTCATTATGAAAACTAGATTTTTATGATTTCAAGCTTAGGCTATAATTAATATTATACTATCAATGGGTTTATGAAGAATAAAAACATGTTTAGTAACTTTTGAGGCAATTAAATCACTTAGTATTGCGTAAATTAAAGTCAAGTGTGTTGATTCGAGTTTTATTATATGATAGGAGAAGACTTCGTAGAGGTCGATTTCTAAGTGTTAAGTGCTTGTCGCTCGGTTTATTCAAGTACGTACTACTTGCGAAATCCTTGGTGTATATGTATGCTTGAGGATATTGAGAACATAGAGCATGATTAGGAAATTCCTTGGATTTTTGGGAGTCACGAATAAGTCATCTATTTGTGTATTAGATCTATAATTGTGAAACGGATATTGGAATTGGTTTGTTCATGAAGTTTGATATGAAGGTTGATATTAGTCTATTTCCTATAATAAGTTGGTTTGGTCTGTTGATGGTTTAAGTGGAGTCAAGTATAACTTGCTTCATGAGTTGTTTTAATACAAAGGATAATTCAAGTGGAGTTAAGTGTAACTTACTCCATGAGGTGATTTTATTACTCGTTCATGACTTAATGTGTGAATTGAGTAAGGAAGTATTAAGTCTATGACGAGGTTATTTGGTTAAATAATTGGTAGTAGGCGTTTGTGTCTGTTTGTTTGAGTCATATGGACTTGTCAATATCGATTAAATAATAAAAATAATGAGCAATAAACTCTGGATTGGTGCACGTCTGGAGTATTGACAATCAGGGTTGGGTTGCGATTTTATTCGCTTCCTTCCGAGGGCCGTTTGAATCACCGCGTCCTTCAGGTTTTTCTTACTATTACTTTCGTTCTGGATATTTTAATATTGATAGGGTTAGCTGAGATCTCACTAGCTTCGGTGACGGAGTCGCGCCCGTTCACCATTTTGATGCCTTTCGACGGAGAGGCATGGGGAATTGAATGTGGCACCTAGTGTGTCTGGGATTGAACTGTGACCTCGTGTGTCTGGGATTTGGACACCTTGTCTATTGCTCAAATCATATCTAATATAGTATAATATTGAGTCATGTATGGGAGTTGAGTAAAATATTTGCAGGTACAATCTAGTTGTCAGAAGCTATTGATGTTTTTGGGATTGTCTTGTATTGGAGCAGCTGTATGTAATAAGTAGTGTTATATTGATCTGAGTTTGGGATCGTTGTATAAGTATGATGTTGTTAAGTGGTTATGAACACCACAATTGGGTTCCTTTTGTTTCTAAGCAGGTGTCGTAACTTGGTATGTCCAGTTTTTAGGGAGGTGCTGTCCGTTTGTTTTCTGATTTTCGTTATTTTATGTACTTCAGCTTTGCTGTTGCGTGTTTTGTGTTTTGTTGCGTCCACACTTTTTCTCTTGGTGGACCTGTGATGATCCTTATTTCATTTGGAAATTATGGGAGCAGATTTCTCACAGTTGCAATAAAGTAACTAGGACTTGACGGATGGTCTGAGTGGAGAGCCGAACGTATTTAATAACTACACGTTTTGTAGACTCTTCAGAACGTTTTGATATTTTGAGTTACTATGTTTCCAAAAAGGGATTTACCTTGGTTTGCAAATAAGGGCCGTAATGTTCCATCTTGTTAACGAGTTTTCAATGTTGGATTTAATATCTTTGTTGAACTATTTTTGCTAACTTGAATTCCGCTGCAAAAGGTTGTTTGCCTAAACGTTTGAACACGTGCAGTGACAGCAATGATTCTCGTATTATAGTTTATTTATTTCACAGGTAAAGTGGAGAATTATGGGGTGTTATCCTTATTCCTCAACAATTCAAACAACAAAGAATCAAATACATGCAAATGTTAATAAAATTCACATATATTTGAAATTTGTAATTGAAATTATACTTTCCCTTGCTCTGATACACCATTTACTCTTCCCTTAGATCCATTTGGATATTTCATTAATCTTGTGCTTTTGATTGCTATTTGATCGATTTAATTGTTTGAGAATTGAGATTGAACGTTGTTGGATTTTTGGGAGGTTTATGGAAGAGAGAGAAAATATTTTTGGGGTTTGAATGTCGCTTCTCGAAAATAGAAGAGCGTTGTCGTCAAAAAAAATAATAGAAAAGGAAATTGAAGAGCGTGATTTCACATAGCAGGAAGTAAGATAGTCTGATGTAAGGGGCGCGTATGGCACACGAATCAGGACCACACAAAGTATTATGGTCCTGGGACCATAATAGAATTTGCCCAATACTAGGAGAGTGTCAAAGTGAGTCTTAGAAAATCAAACTCACATTGAGACTCATATAAGCCCTATTCTAGCCAAATGTGTTATGGGTCCAATTATATACATGAAATTACCAAAAATATCCTTGGGTTGGCCCAATCGGAGTAAAAATACGCAAATACCTTTCGTTGGATGATGCTTGATCCAAGAAGGAAAGCCCAATCGATGGCACAAAGGCCCAGACGGGGCCCATTACCCAAAGGGGTTTGTTTATTACGAAAATACCATCTGAAAAGTCTATAAACACCCTCAATTTCAGTGTATGAGGTGACTTTTACTGACATTCCCTCTACTATTTCTGCTATTTCTCTCTCTAGACTTTCTCTCTCTAGCAATCTGACTTGAGCGTCGGAGGGCCGTTCTTGGGTACAACCCCCGAGGCAGTCACCGTTTTCTCTTTTTTAGGTCCCGCAACACACTTTTGGACGTGGACGTGTACCAACCGCCTAACGAGCTAAGAACATTGACTCGTATTTGACTCTATTTACACACTCGTATCCGTTTAAGTTCCTAACGCCCGAAACAGATTGGCGCCGTCTGTGGGGACGATATTTCCTCAAAAGTCACAATGGTTGGTACTAGAAACTCCACTCGCACTAGGGGCGCCGCTAGAGCTGGACAGTTCGTCTCTTAGTTTCGGGGGTCCCAGTCGCGCCATAGCCCCGAGATCCAGGAGGTTGTTACGTCCGAACAGGGACGCCCAGACCCTGGACGCCGCATTGCTTGTCCTAGACGCCCCAAGGCCACGAACTGAAGACCCCTTCGTGTTTTCGTCCCCTCATCCGAGTCAGAGACAGCGTAGCCAGTCTCCTCGGGTGAGTCGTGCGACGACTCGCAAAGAGGAAGTGAACTCCCGTCCTCATGAGGCCCTTAACCCTAATGATGCCCATCGCATCATTGAGGAGAGGCGTCTCAGAGAGGGCGCCTTCAACGCCAGGGATAATTTTGAATTCCAGAAGGGAGATTCAGGCTCGTTCTGGGTACCGTGTCGCCCAGTCCGTCGCCTCTCTCCAGGTCGCTCTCACCGCAGTCTAGGCGTGAGGAGAGCCAAAGGCGTGCCCCATCCCATAGGGACGCCTCTAGACAAGACCAGTCTTCTCGCCGCAGCCCTAGGTGTGAGCGTTCGCTCTCTCATGCCACGAGGAAACACTCACCCAAAAGGGAATCAACTCACAGATCAAGGTTCCCGCCAAAGGAAAGGAGTCGCACTCACAGGACTCGTCCTCACATGGATCTTTCCGAAGGTGAGGAGCATGTGTCCCAACGCATAAGAGGAGTTATGGGTGACAACGTCCTCGGTAGCTCAATACTAAGTCACAGAATGCCCTTCAGCAGGGAGATCCTGGACTCCCAGGACCCTAGGAAAGTGAAGATACTGTCCATCGACCCTTTTGATGGGACGACTGATCCAGAAGAACACCTGGCGCCCTATAAGACTCAAATGGCCGTGCAGATGGAGATCGAGTGAGGCGTCATGGTGCAAGTACTTTTCCACTACCCTTAAAAGTATGGCTCTCACTTGGTTTAGCGAACTCCTTGCTGGTTCTGTTACCAATTTTACTATTATTGAAATTTTATTCAAACAACACTTCATTGCTGGCAAACGTCATAAGAAGATAAACCTTTGCTTGTTAAGTTGTAAACAAAAGGATGGAGAAAACTCGGGTGAGTACATTAGGTGGTTTAGTGCAGAGTCGTTGAAAATCGCTGATCTGGAGGATTCAGTGGCGTTCACTTCTCTCCTAGCCGGCCTCAGGCCGTCAAGGTTCAAGCAGGACCTATTGTTACATGACATCAAAACCTATACAAGCGCCATGAAACTTGCCCAAAGGTATATACGCGCCCACGAGATCAACAACATGGGAGGACCCAGCTCTCCTAAGAAAGGGAATGAAAACGAAAAAAGGAAGAATGATGGACATAAGGACAACAATGAAAAGAACGAAGGTAACACCTTCAAGAAGAGAGATGATGGAAACGGCCCAAAGTACAATGTGAATAGGCGTGAGATTTACTTGGACATTAAGAACAAGGACATGTTACCAAAGCCTGACCCAGTGCAAGGAACCCCCAACGGGAGGAATAAGAACTTGTGGTGTGAATTCCACAGATAGTGCGATCACACGACCAAAAATTGTAGGGAGCTCAAGAAGGCCTTGGATAAGTTGGCGGATGAAGGAAAATTGAATAAGTATTTGAAGGACAAGCCTAGAGAAGCATCACACCCTAAGCCCACTATAGACCGTGGACCCCTGCGGGGGGCTTGGGCCTACATCGATGTGTAGTTATGTTGTGGGCTTGAGCCACAGAACCCGCACGTGAGTGCGTTGGGGGAGTGTTGTCGAGTAAGGGGAACACCACCGTGCCTATAAAGGTTAATCACGGACGCTCGAAACGTTGGTGCCAAAACAAATGCCCCACGGTCCGATCCAGTAACCAGCTCGTGGGTTCGGGGACATGGTACGGATTGAAACTTTGACCCAATCCGCCCGCATGTAGCGGCCTCTACTCGGTCTCATTGTAATTCCATTCATCATGATTATTGGATACACATATCTTAGCAATTTCAAGCCTTATTAGCACACTAAATCCTAAAGGTACTAGGTGGGTTACTTTTATACAAACAATGACTTCTACAATGGATAAGGCGATCACTTTGTTGTTAGTCAATATTAACGAGGAGCTAGAAAACCGGTTGTCCATAATTATCTGACTTTAATGTGACAAGAAATTAAATTCCGATCTTATTTAAAACAATATCAAAAGATATTAAAATATATATACAAAAATATAATAAAAAAAATATATATATACATCCTATCTTAATACTATTAAGACAAAGATAGAACAAATGTTAGAATTATAAGACTTCGCCTTGAATCGCTTAACAATGCAAACAAATATGTTAGTATGGACGATAGCAATATAATAATAATAATAATAATAATAATAATAATAATATAAAAACAAGTAAACAGTTAATAATGATAATAACAAGATTAAAAACAAGATGAAATTAAAGATGAATACAACGAATAAGTGGTTAATATCCTACGTATTTACATGAAAACAATTTAAAAGTGGGTTTCTACATTTTATTATTGAATTAGGAATCGTAACAATTATTAATCAAGTTAAAAGAATGCGAAATGAAGGTTTTGGGTGAGTAACCTCAGAGTTATACCTTGATTTCGCTCGTCAATATGATTTGAAAAGAACGCAAGAACTCGTATTTTGTATGTATTTGTGGTTAAAAGAGAGTATGAGTGAGAGTGAAGGAGAATAAACACGTATAAGGAGCTTCGTAACATGTTCGGTTGTAGAAAATGAGGCAAAGGAGGGTATTTATAGGCACGAAAAAGCAAAAACGAGCGTATATACGCTCAAAACGAGCGTATATACTAGAGGTGACAAAAAAAAGCCCGGCCCGCAAGCCTGGCTCGGCCCGAAATTTTGCGGGCTTTGGTCATGACTTTTTTGGGCCGAAATTTTCATTTTTTGTCCGGGCTTTGGCGATTAAATTTTAGATATTTTGGTTAAAATTTTGGGCCAGGCTCGAAAAAGCCCGCTAAGCTCGCACTTATTTTTCGGGCTTTGGGCACAAGCTTTTGGCCCGAACCTAGGCCCGGACCGAGCCCGATTATCGGGCCTATACTTTAAGGCAAGCCCGACCCGAACCCGACTCGGCCCATGATCACCTCTAGTATATACGCTCGTTATACGCTTCTTCGAGCGTATATACGCTCAATTATTCCCGATATTCTTTGAAAATTCCAATTCTTCTCGGATTGTGAATGAACCTAGACACCCGCTTTTGCAAGAAAATACGGTTCTAGGGGGTTCTGGAACATTCCATGTATTTTTTGGTATTTTTGAAGTATTTTCTGATTTTTTATATATTTTTTGCGTATTTTGATTTTTGTAAATATTGTAAAATTCATAGAAAATTATAGAAAAATCGGAAAAATAATCTAAAAATACTAGTGAACTCATAAAAATGAGAAYAATGCAATGAAAAGTGGAAATTATYAAAATCACCCGTATAAATTATTWTAAAAAATCCTAAAGTTAAAAAGAAAATTCAAAAAATAGAAAATAATTAGAATAAATAAAAGAAAATACTTTTTGCCTCTTATTTYACCCTTSCCTSATGATTTCGAGCATGACTTCASATATTTCAAGCTTTTTTTACGAGTTCAGCTGCGTCTTTTTAGAATCAAATTGATCACGAAWRGTGGTATGTTTCATCATCGGTTACTCATTTGGGGAGACACATTTGGATGTCTACACCAACTGCTAGTGACGAGARAGACCATYTCATAGGTGTGATTGCTGCCYYACTGGCYTTTGGAGGTCCCAACAARAYGGGRAGAAAAACACATKTTTCTGAACTCAGCCGCCAGGTTCTGGAGGTGACACGAGATGACCCACCTTCTTGCCCAACTATGGTTTTTGACAGCRGATRGTCACACCCGGTAAAGGTACCGCATGACGATCCTCTTGTCATCGACCTCAAGATCGCGAATGCGRGAGTCAAGAGGGTGTTGGTGGACTCAAGAAGCTCGTCCAATATAATTACTTCAGAATGCCTYAAARAGTTGAAGTGTGATCCCTACGAACTCAAGCCRTTGTCACAGCCATTGGTCGGCTTTGGAGGACAGAATGTACAGCCCGAGGGCACGGTGAAGCTTCCRGTGTGCCTTGGAGAGAAAAAGGATGGCAGAATCCTCATGGTAGAATTTATAGTTGTTGATATTCGCCTTCCCTATAATGTCATCATCGGACGCCCTCTCCTGAATAGGGTTAAAGCTGCGATCTCAACATATCAACTTATGCTGCAATATTAGGCAAATAATGGTACGATGGGCAAACTCTATGGGGATCAGAAGTCTGCTCGTGAATGCTATGTAAACAGGCTGRGTACGGACGCCCATTCATCTAGGGTAGGAGAAAAGAGAAAAGCAAAAGCTYAAGACCCCATGGAAATAGAGAGCACGCAGACGCCCATGGGTGTWTACCTTAGTGACAACCCCAAGAYATATGCCCGCCCACYCCCAACAGAAAGCCATGAGGATGTTATGATTGGTGACGACCCAGATCATACAACCAAAGTTGGGGCCAATCTAAATTCAGAATTGAAAAATGAAATTGTTGAAGTTTTGAAGGAGTTCAGAGACGTCTTTGCATTTGCTCCAYAAGAGATGTCAGGTATCGCCCTAGAGGTGATGGTCTATAAGCTAAGTCTGAAAGAGGGACACACAAACCAGTCAAGCAAAAACTAAGGCACCAAGGCCAGGAACACTGCTAGGCGGCGGCAACTGAAGTTGAGAAGTGACTTTTTTCCGCACACTGAAACAATCATCCTTTTAGTGGGACGGCGAAGCAGAGGCCGTCTTCCAAAAGCTGAAGCAACTTCTTACAACCCTGCCCAAGCTGGTATGTCCCTGCCCAAAGAGCCTTTATTTGTCCACCTGGTCGTTTCTGAGCATGCTACCAGCGCCGTCCTGGTAGCCGAAAGGGAGAAGACCAAGAATCTAGTCTATTTCGTCAACCATGCGCTTAGGGGGGACAGAGACGAGGTATTCCATGATCGAGAAGCTAGTGTTCGCCCTCGTGGTCGCGAGCAGAAAGTTAAAGCCTTACTTTCACACTCACCCCATCACAGTGCTCAAAGGACAACCAAACAGGAAGATTAACAAAGGAAGAAATCATCCTAACCGCATGACTGAATGGGCAAACTAACTCTCGGATTATGGAATGGAATATGAACCAAGGAAAGCAATCAAAGCTCAAGCCCTCGCGGACTTCATCGTTGAGTGCACCAACCGTCCAATGGCCGAGACGGATAAGCCTTGAGAGTTGTTTGTTGACGACTCGTCCACGAAAGGTGGGAGCGGTGTAGGAATTTTAATCAAGACTAATACTGGTGACTGCCTAGAATATGCGGTGAAGTTTGGCTTTACAGCCTCAAACAATGAAGCGGAATACGAGGCCTTGTTTCTTGGAATGAAGATGTGCTTGGCTGCTGGCGCCAGAAACGTTATGGTGAGCTCAGATTCCCAAATGATAGTCAGACAAGTCTCGGGCGACTACAAGGCCAAGGAGGATGGAATGAAGATGTATCTAGGCAAAGTTGAGGATTTGAAATGCCAATTCTCTCACTTTGCCATCCAGTACATACCAAGGTCCGAGAATCAGCAGGCGGACGCCCTTTCCCGCCTTGCTAGCTCAGCTGAGAATTCTATGCCTCGAATAATTATCTGGGAGGTTCTAAAGGAGCCAAGCATCAATGAGTCTACAATGGTATTAAATCGGACGGACACGTGGATGGATTAGATTATCAAGTATCTGAAGGATGATGAATTGCTAACCGACGACAAGTAGGCAGAACGGGTGAAAAGGCAGGCTAAGTGGTTCCTATGGTACGACAACAAGCTGTTTAAGAAATCCTACACCCACCCATTGCTGAGATGTGTCACGCCTGCTGAGGGTGACTACATTCTAAGGGAGGTTCACATGGGCGCCTGTGGAAGCCATCAAGGCTTCAGGACACTGGCAGGCAAGGTGTTGTGTGCAGGATATTATTGGCCCACAGTGAAGCAAGACGCCCAAGACCTGGTAATAAAATGCCCTCAATGCCAAGTGAACGCCGATATCCCAAGACTACCTGCAACAAATCTTTCCGCCATTCTCCCTACTCTACCTTTTAACATGTGGGGAATGGACTTGCTCGGCCCTTCCCGCCGGCCACTGGTCAGAGGAAGTTCCTAATTGTTGTTGTTGATTATTTTACAAAAAGGGTAAAGGCGGAGGTTGGCTACTATGACTAAACGCCAAATTCAACAGTTCATTTGGAAAAACATTACACAAGATTTGGCGTCCCAAGAGCCTTGATCTCGGACAATGGAAGACAATTCGAAAGCGCCTCAACCAAGAAGTATTGTGAGCAATTCGAGATTCAAACAAGGTTTACTGTAGTCAACCGCCCCCAAAGCAATGGCTAAGCTGAGGCCGCCAACAAGGTTGTAACACCCCAATAATTCTCCCTTTTTTCTGTGAAATGTTTAATTGAAGACACGGAGAACTATTGACATGTTYTCGCCACGTGTGAAAACGTTTTGGCTTATTCAGAATATTGCAGCGGAAAATGACTAAACCAAATAACAAAACTTTTAGGAAATCCATCGAAGAATTTAAAACCGTACAAGTTGGAACCAGCTTTGGCCCTTTATTAAAAATCAAGGATAAATATTTTGGCAATCTCACGAGACTTGAAAACTATTTTATCCAATTATAAAATACTAAAATTTTTAGACGAAACATTAAACAACAGTCCAAGAGTATAACACTCGAACACTCCCTTAAC
>SNQN01005262.1:13976-26001 GCA_008642245.1 Bassia scoparia | reverse complement strand
CCCCCAAGGGTGTATACACACTAGGGCCCGAAGAATAGATACAATTGGACGCCAAATTGTGAGTCCACTTGGAAGACGCTTGGGCACGCTCAAAGGGGCGCCGGCTTGCATGCATGCAAATTCATARTAGCAAAATTKGCTAAGTATAAATTTAATATGTACATACACATCTCGCCCAATCAAGTTAATAAAGCTTATGAGAATTCTCGAAAAATGGGCGTTAAATAATATAAAGCATTATGGCGCCCTCCATACATCTACACAAAAGGTTGCCACTACAACTATACGCCTAATAAATGTATATGGTTAACCAAAGTAAGATATAAGGAGGCTCCATCTTATGATCCATACAAGGGGACATATTACCATGCAAACATGAGCATGATGTATGCCAACCATCATGCTACTCCACGCCTTTAATAGGATGTTGCTGGTCTGATGGATATTCAAAGACACAACTTGCGACGTCTTGCCATGCACATGCATGCTAGATATAACAAAGAGCATTCACACGCCCAGTTGGACTTAGCAAACTGACATGTCACACCTTGTAGAAAGCATGCAAGCTACGCACACTAATCGCAACACAACCTCACGCCCCCAAATGATATGTGAACAGGCGCCCTCGAATGATTGCTCACTAACATGCAACTTCACGCCTTAAGTCATGTGACTCATTACATAGCAAGGTCACGCACTCAAGGGGGAGCAGAATTATATTTGTCTCCTTACTTTCCGCTCGACATCGGATCCGTATTTGATAAGTCTCCGATATCGCGCGTGGGTCTAATTATTCCAGCCCAATGTATTTTGGGCCCAATTATATACATGAAATTACCAAAATATCCTTGGGTTGGCTCAATTGGAGTAAAAATACGCAAATACCCTTCGTTGGATGAGGCTTGATCCGAGAAGGAAAGCCCAATCGATGGCACAAAGGCCCAGACYGGGTRCATTACCCAAAGGGGTTTGTTTATTACGAAAATGCCATCTGAAAAGTCTATAAATACCCTCAATTTCAATTAGGGGTGAAAGTTCGGTGTGCTGTTCGTTTTATTACCAACTCCAAATCCAAACCATATTATTTCGGTTTTTAGATTTTCGCTCCAAATCCAAACCAAGTTTTAGTTTGGTCCAAACCAAACCAAACCGAAAATTTCGTTTTTTTTTGACTTTGAGTGCAAACCAAACCGAAATTTGACTTCTGAACTCTTTTCTTTTTGGCTTCCTTCATCTCTCGTTTGTGCTACTCATTTCTTGCATCACCCTTCACAAAAACAAAACATCTTACTTGTATWAATTCGTGACWTCGTGTGAGAAATTTAGAATAAAATCAGCATAYTCYAGCATATTAACYAAAAATTTCAGCAAAATAATTAWCAAAAATTTAATTAGCAAAATAAGAAATCGAGCATACCTTCAGTGAGATTGAGAGATGGTAGGCGAAGCCGCGATGCCGCGAAGGAAGACGTGCGAGTAGATTGCACAAAGACAATTGAGAACTCAAGGGGGGTTGCAACTGAGAATCCGGGTAGTACTCATCATGTACCCAAACTGAGGGAATTGACAGTAAGCAATCCCGCAACGGGGCATGGCTTGATTCGATCCCTAGGGAATCTTTCCAGAGTCTTCAAACCATAGGGATAGAAGCCGATTGTGTGATGGAGGAGCTGCACAATAATTTGAGAGGGAGGAGTCGAGGACCGACTYAAGTCTGAGAGGGAGGAGTCGAGGAGTRTGAGAATGAGAGATTGAGATTTCCAGATTTGAGAGGGAAGAAGCGAGTGCGTGAAGMGWGGCGGAAGTGAGTGAGATTATTRTGAGTTAGGGTTTTTTTAGTGTTATGTTATTTGGGGCTTTTGGGCCTTAATAAAGTAATGGCRCAGCTTRAGTGAGATTATTAGTTCGGTTTCGGTTTGGAGTTCGYTTCTCTGACCTTCAAACCGACTCCAAACCAAAAATCGAAATTCAAAAAAAATTCAGTCCAAACCGCACCAAAGTTTTAAAAAAYCCCAACCAAATTCCTTGTTTGGTCTGGTMTGGTTCGGTTTGCGYTTTTAAACCGTTTTAGTTTCACCCCTAATTTCAGTGTATGAGGTAACTTTTACTGACWTTCCCTCTGCTATTTCTYGTATTTCTCTCTCTAGACTTTCTCTCTCTYGCGATCTGACTTYAGCGTCGGAGGGCCGTTCCTGGGTARAACCCCTGGGGCAGTCACCGTTTTCTCTTTTGTAGGTCCCGCAACGCACTTTTGGACGTGGACGTGTACCAACCGCCTAACGAGCTATGGACATTGACTCGTATTTGACCATATTTACACACTCGTATCCGTTTAAGTTCCAAACGCCRGGAACAAGCCCCGTTCACTAATTAACTAGTTTTTGAGCCCATGCAAATACACAGGTAGGTTCATGTTCATTCAAAGAATTTATMCTATGTATAACCTGTACCATTATGACTAAAATTATTTTAAATTCAATATCAATTGATCTTGTGAAACAAAATAACATACTTTGAGTATCTTGTGTGTTTGTGAAACAATATCATAAATATGTGATGTCCTTGCAACTATATTGGGCAAATAGTAGGKAAAATTGATAATAATAATCCCACCTTTTGGTGGTCTTCTCATAATAATCCCAATTGAAGGAAATTTTTGATTTATCRRAACTTTATACCKAATCTTCTTATATTGGGTCATTGTTAAAAGTTACCTGTAAAYGGAGGTAAAAATCTTTGATTAACCTGTTTAACTTTGTTAATTGTATTTGACCACCTTAATCAACTAATATTAATCCATAATAATTCAACTTAACTAATAATTAAAAGGAAAAACAAAAATTAAAAATTCCTAACACCACCACTGTCCATTGTACTGCGCTACTGCCACCCTCCCACACACACACCCCACTGCCACCCTCACACACTCACGCTGACCACCACCACCTGAAACAGTACCCACAACTACTCTCTCACAATTACCCATCGACCACCACTCTCACACAATCACTCCGCAACTCACACCGCAACTAACCCTCGCAAACAACCTTCATTACTCTCAGAAACTTGCACTAAGCTACCCAATGTATTGCCACCCCCTCCCACTTTCACGCTACAACCTTCACTCAATCGCACACAACCTCCATCACAAATTGCATGACCTGTTGCCACCCTCGCACACTCGCTTTGAAACCCTCACTCTATCTTAGAAAATCGCCATCACTCTCACACACTCACACAACCCACTGTCACCCTCGCATAGTCACGCTGTAACCCTAAATCTCACACAACCACCATCACAAATTGCAGCCACCATAACCCAATCCCAGTCGCAAATCGCCAAAACCACCACCCTCACTCACAAATCGATGGTTTGTCGGTGAGGATGAGATGGGTGGTTAGTGCTGGGTGAAAGGGGGTAAGAGAGCTAGAGAGGAGAGAGGAGAAGGATTGAAGATTTATTAAAAAAAAAGAAAAAATAAAACAAGTAAATTTAACCTGTATAGCAAGTTGTAAGTAAAATGGTCCAACATAGGAAGATTGGGTATAAAGTTGAGATTAATCAAAAATTTACTTCACCTGGAATTATTACGAGAAGACCACCAAAAGATGGGATTATTATTTTCAATTTTTCCCAAATAGTATTGAATTTTTCATTCATTCTACTAATAGTTTATTGAAGTTTTGGTCGTTTTCCTTTTTCGTTACGTTAATTAAATCAAATTCATTATTCTTGTAATTTTAATTTTCTTATTATATTCTTTGATCTTAATATACACACTCAATTGCTCCCTTTAATCCCACAAGTAGAACTTTGACTAACTGGATATCTTGATACATTTCACCTTTATAGTCACTCTACAAATACTACCGTAACACTGAAATTAACAACTTGAGTAATGTTTGACTCACTTAACTCTTTCATTCCTTTTTCTAGCCTTTTAAAGAAAAATGATTTTGTCACTTAAAATTTTAATTTTTCTCACTCCAATTTCTTTGATACTTTACTTGAAAAATACAACATTTATATAACGGAGTGCTTAAATTAATTTTAGAGTACCAAAATCACTTCTCCTATTGAAATATGTAATGCATGTCAAATTTCAAATGTTCTTTTTCCAAGTATTTAACTTCGTCACCAGCTTGGTACAACACAAAATTTAATACATCTCTCTTAACTGAAGCAATAGCAATGAGATGAAACAAATTAAATTTCATAGACGAAGTATTTTACTAAAACTATATAGGCAATAGAATGCTAAAATACTTCAGAGTAATATGTGAACATTCATTAATAGCACTATAAAGGCTTAAATAACAGAAAATCATGTATGGCAACTCGTAATTCTTAGGACAATCAAACTTTATTAATTTTTTTTTAGAAATTTCCATCTTGTTTATCATAAAATGAAGGTAACAATTAACCACGAACATATTTCTAAATCATCACTTTGTACAAATATTTTATGAGCATATTTTCCCTTTGTCCATGTAACTTCCTTTCCGTGGCCAATAGTAAACCTCATCATGTCACCCTTACTAATCAGTACAAAGCAATATATAAAGGGCAAATTAAACCATTCTTCCCACGTGATGCAAATAAATAACTACTTCAATTGGGTTACTCTTATCCTTGGCCCTGTCATTATTCCTCTGCCCAGTATTAGATTTGGAAAATTAATATAAGATTAAAAAAAAACACAAGCTTTGAATGTGGAAAAAAATTATGTTATGTGCAATAAACATGGAAATAGAAGCCGTGCAAAATCAAGTGATCATTCAATTTGTCAATACAAATCTCAAGCAAATATAAGTAAATAACGATAAGTTGTATAAAATGGGAAAACAATTTACCAAAATTTGTAAGGAACCATGAAATGTTTGGGCTTTTAAATAGAAAAGATAAGAAGTTAATGTTATTGTAACTGAAAAACAAATGAAGGGATGTATTTAAGGCGGAGAATGAAAAGAACGGGAAATTGAATAGATAAAGCATGGGTGGAAATCGAAGAGATAGAGCTGAAGTGGCTTCACAAGAAATGAGAGAATAGTGAATTGTTAGGAGAATAAGTGAGGTTGTGCCAAGTGGATGTTGGGGTAAGAGTTTTAATATACTAGGATTAGATAAGTGTATAAGAAAATGTTTAAAGATTTTTGACAATTTTATAAATAAAAAAATATTTGGAGATATTTTCAAAGTGGGTCTGAAATAAAGTTTGAAGATATTTTAAAAGTCGGTCTGAAATAGAATTTGGAGATATTTTAAAAGTGGATCTGATATTCTTTGGAGTATTGTTTTTGTTGTTAAATTTTTATAGATATCTGGTGGTTATTGATATATAATCTGACATCTTTTTCTTAAGGTATGTAAATATTTTATTTTTTATCTTTTTGTTAAGTAATTTAGAATCTATTACAGGGCAAAAAAAATTCTCACAAAAGTTATCGACTAAACTATGGTTTTTGTTTTATAATATAACATAGATATACAATGTTTTATATTCAGTCAGCTTTAAATTATTTTGTTGTTGTTGTTATTTCTCTGCTTGTCTCATTATCGGTATGGTAAATTGTTTCGTGCGACTATTTTGATATATTGAGGTATGTTTTATTGATTAGTTGTCATATTATTTTGTTTTTACTATGTTATTTGATACATCTTGTGATTTTGATATGATTGATTCTGTTTTAATTCTTAATTTGATGTCTAAATAATCACGTATTGTAGTGTTTTGTTTTATTCTAATTTGTTTTACATCAAATTTATTTGAAGCCTGATATTTTATTTTTTGTTAAGTTTTATTACTTTTTTCTGAATATTTTTATTTAGGTTATTTTTACTGTTAATATTATTGATTTAGATTTGTTGTAGACTATTTTTCATACTGATATACTGTGATTGCTATTCGAATTCGTTTAACTGGAATCGAAGTTTCCATTTCACCTAACTACCGATAGCCTCTCTCTCCACTCTCCTAACTAGCGAATAACCCTCCTCTATCCACCTCCCTAACTATCAACACACATTCCGTTACCCACTCCCTAAACAACATCCCCGTTCCGCTTCTCCACTTTTTTTGTAGAGTGGAGTGTGTGGTGTTTTTTTTTCAGTCAGGGAGAAAATTTTATTGTTGTGAGTGGTGCTTGTGATAGGGTAGGTGTGAAGAAATTAAAAATTAGTTTTGGAAGGAAATTTGATGCAGTAATAATTTATTATGCTAAACTGTGATTAGGCATTATTATATTTAGTATATTCCATAACTTTGGATAAGATATAAAGAATAATTTTCTAAAGTTAAGATATCTATCTTTAGGGGATGATATTTTCATAGGCCCCCAAATATTTTGGCAATCCTCCCCTTCTAACGAATACTGACAATACTATCATTGTTTACCGTGAGAAGGAGAAGGAATGGCCAAAATGGTTTTAAGGAGTGTCAAATTCATTTCGCAAAATTGAATTTTTCTAACTTTAGAAAAATATCTTGGTGTATTAAGCTTTAGAAATTGGTATGGTGCTTATGGATTTTGGCCTATATAATATTATAGTGCTTATGGGTTTCTCTTAATGTGAGACTCTTTGGAAGATTTTTATCTACCATGCTTTTGAGAGCTTAAACCAAATGGGTGAACAATCAAAAAATTTTCATAATTAATCAAGACCCTTGAATGTTATAATTTAAATTTCTCAATTTGTTAACCCTTATGAGAGAGTTTAATCTGTATTGAATCAGCTAATAACGTGTTAGTGATTGAGTTAACACTATGAGTTCAATTGCATGTTGGTGTTAAAGAGTTTGTTGAGAATTTACATTCAGTTGAGGTTTGTTAGTTTCTGTTAATTGGAGAAGACTAATAAAAGTAGCGTAGAGGATAAGAGGTTCTAAGTAAAGTTGTGACCTCATTAAACCTTTTTTGTCTATACTTTCTTCTTTAAAAAACTTTGGGAAATGCAACTATCAATCTATTATTTCCTTCATTCCAATTGTAATTGCACACGGGGGTTGATAATCATACAAGATTAGATGAGGAGAAGAGAGAGAAAGTAAGAAAAAGGTAGACTTACATGTGATATTGAGAGACATAAATGGAATGGAACTGTCAATAGTAATGGTTGCTAATACAAATTGAAATGGGAAAAAAAATAAAATAAGTGTTGCCATTATAAACCGAGCGAATGAGTATTAATTTAAAATGAAATTGCATAAATTATCTTTTCATTAGATTCATTTGTAAAGCTTTCAAGGGAAAATACGTTCTTTCAACTACTCACTCCTGCGTCCTTATGATTATTTCTTGGCAAAGAACTTATTTTTCCCTGGAGTTAGCTCAATTGGTTTGAACTTCTCTTTCGATATTTTACAAGTGATAATTCTCAACTCACCATTCCTTATGGCTTCTATTAAGGCAAGCCTAAACATTACTTTTACATAACAAAAATGTATATAAATAAATTATATTTTCATAAAATTATATACAAATTGTTTAATATTTAATTTTATTTGAATACTAAGAATTTGCTTAAAATTTCGTCAGGTCTGTATATCATAATAACAGAACAAAGATATTGTTCCTACCTAGTATAATAAATCTAAATAATAGCGAAAAATCAAGGAGGGGCACATGTCAGTCGGTTAAAAGTTTTTCCTACAAATTTTTATTTATTTATTTTTTTGTAGAAATACTATAACACACTAACCTGAAAATTTAGAAAAGTTTCTATTAAAAATTTCATCAATAAATATACTAACAATAATTATATTTTTACTAAATCTGATCATTCTAAATGTAATATATAATTTATTTATAAAATTGCTAATATTAATAATTAATTAAACACATTAAATTCATTTATTTCAAACTAACTCTTACTTTTGCATAGACTCCTGCTTATCTCTGAACTTATTCCTCCATAATGTTATTACCCGAGATTAATATACGACAAATCAGATCAGAAAAGAACTCGGTTAATGTAAACACATGCACCATAGGATAAATGCTGCCGTACTATAATCCATTATTTATGGTCCGTTTCACTTTTAATTGAATCAATTAATACGATTGTTATATCTGGTATGCTATTGTTGCCAGAGTTTGAATTCAGACTCAAAACCTGAATATTAGAACCGTGTGCTCAAATTACTTAGATATGAATGATAATTAGAATTTGTGCATTATTGAAGTGATTTATTATCTTCGGGATGAATATATTTTACTTAGTACTAAACTTTTATAACAGGTAGGTATCAAGGGGAGTAGTTATCATATTTAACTGAATTTAGTCTTTAGGTCAATATTTAACTTCGATCGTTATTTAATCTTGTGGAATTAATATTTATAACATTCATGGTTTAGATATTGGGGTTAGTATTAAGGCAGGTCTAAGGGGATTGAAGTATTTTTTGTTGTGTGGTCATGATAGTAGGGTCATTTTGGACAATACATGCTTTTTTTGGATATCACTCCCATTTATATTCTATATGTTTGATTCTAGTCGAGTACGAAGTAATCGTTTATTATAATAGCGGGACTAGACAATAATTATTGGTGTCTCCAGTTAACTTTGGATTACATTATTTGATCGAGGTAGGGTATTAGGGTCGGTGCATCACTTATTCGCTTTCGCTCTATTTGTAACCAATATTAGTTTGCTATAAACAAAATTATACCTCTTCTGAGACTAAGTTGTTTGAGAATCTAATTCTAATTGACGACGCGCAAGTGCAATAGTAATAAGCACATGCGCAATTCAATCAAGCAATTGAGAGTCTAATTTAGGCTGGTCACATTGTGTTTACTCAGGTTTTCTCTAGGCCTTATGACGTTTCGTCAATTCTGGGCTTTATCTATGACTTTACAAATTTCTTAAATTAATTTTAACTTTTTTTAGTATGAGTAGGAAAGCTTAATCCTGCCATGGGCATTATTAAACGTCGTGAGAGGGTGGCCCGAGTTATGTGTAGGTCTAGGACACGCGTGGCCGCTAAGCGTTGGAGCCTTATGCCGATCACTGGACACCTTTTCCGTTCCACTGTACGTAATTAACACGTTTGTCTGGTGACTAGATCTATGTCCAATTGTTGCCTCTGATTTGGTATCTCATACACATTGAGTTTGACTTTGTTACATATTCAGATATTAGTCAGTTTTCCTCTTCGAATTTCATTTCACTGTTGTAGTTAGTTCCTATGACCCATAGGTTCTATAAGGCTACATAGCTGGTGGTTAGATTACTTTGGTTGCATACTGGTTCAGCTTCACTTGTCTCTTCTTTGCCGGTTATTCGTGGCTACTCTCTCTATCTATGGATTTGATTTTGTTACACCTTGTTTAGTGTCATTGGCTTGTGTTGGGTTACCTTTTAATTTCCCTTTATATTTTGTGAGATTTTATGTGATGATTTATTATTATAGGTTCGCTTTCGATTTGGGTGTGCACATGTTGGAATTTTAGTACAGGTTCTGTATCTACTGGATGTACGAGTAGAGTGTGATTTATCATGGGAGATGGGTTCATGTATCGGCGCTCTTATTATCGATACTATTCGCCCTACGATTCTGTGAATTAGACCTCTGGCAATAGTCTTGGGGTTTCTGTGGTTTTATTTCGTGGATGAGCTGCACATGAAAGGTCACGGTGCATCCCAAAGAGTGCGGGCCATCATGTAGAGGCTATGTTCTGGATTTGACCGGCTGTTTGGAGGAGCAGGAACGCCTACTTAGTTGCGGTGGATCACTGTCTCCATTCCTCATGTTGTTAGTATGTGGAAGTTGAGCCTGGTTTCGGCTCGGTCCGCTATATAGCACTTTACGCCATTACTTCGAGTTGGTCGTCGCTCTTCGACCTTCTTTTTTTACTAGGGGTTTGGTGCGGTTTCCTTTTGGTGCTTTTTTTCATGGGGGCTAATGCAATAACGTCTTTTCACAAACTGTTTCCAAGGCACAGATATTATCATCTGTGTGACTCCGGTGAGGTTTCACTTCATTTTCCAGCTTGTGTATTAAATGATTTTTGCAGGCCTTACAATATTGAGTTCATATTCCTAGAGAAACGTAAGCGTACCAACCATATCTAATATTGGTGTACTGGTCGTGTGTTTAAAGTCGGGACTTAAAGGTGCAAGTTGCTTCATATAACTTCATTTCGTTGGCATGTGGCTGGCTTTTCTCTTGGTGGTGGGTTGACCGTTTCCCAAAAATACTAATCAACATTTTCCACTATTTACATTGTATACGCTGGGTGACCAGAGCTTTTTGAGCTTGGTACTTCATTGGGAAGAAGGACACTTAGTATAGAAAAGTGGCATGTGGATCACTGTTTCAGATTGAGTGCCTCGCGTGTAATCCAATAGTTTTAATAGTGCAGGAATATGTTATATAAGGTTGTGTTTTCGTATTAGTTGGAGCGCCTTTTAATTCTAATTATGAGTTCCTCTTAGGGTCATAAGTAATTGTCTTGGGCATCTACTTTGTGAAAGTTTTCTGATGTAGTTCGATGCACATTTTTGTGAAACGGAGGGAGCACTACTCATGTGTTGGTGCTTGGACAGTTGATTTTTGGTTGAGTAAAAACACTGGTTACAGAATTGACAGGATTTATTCAGGAACGGGCTTTTGCGAGGACGGGATTGGCCGGTTGGGGCTGTTGGCGGGTTCTGTTGTAAGAGTGGGGGTCCAATGTAAAAGAAGAAAGCAAAATAAAAGGTTGTCCGTGGTGATAGGGATCCTACCGGTAACGTGGTTTGGTTTTGTGGGGCTAACGGTTAGCTTGCAATTGTAGCTGATGTCGTATGATGTTCTCCGTAGAAGGAGTTGTTTGGGACGCTGGAAAAGGTTGGATGGAGAATGCACTAGAAGGTGAGTGGTTACGGTAAGCTGTTAGAGTGAGAGCTATTGGTTTAGGAGGAGAGGAGGTTGGTAAACATTAGTTGGACGGTGAGCTCGACATTTTCGCTGAAATAATTAATAGGCCAAATTGGCCGGTACCGTATAAGGGTTTTCCGACTGGCCAGTGTTGGGTGACACTGGGGTGGCATCAGTATCCACAGATAGTCGATCCAAGGCGTTTGGAGGGTAAGGTGGCAACTAGAGAATAAAAGATTGTCTTTTGACTATACGAGCGCAATTTGCGATTGTGTAGTGCAGGGTGCATCTATCAGGATCCATCCTTCGCTACCTACTCTTGAATCTCCGACGAGTCTCGTAGAATATGGTCGTAGGGTATGCATGAAGGCCTATTTTCAATCCATTTATTTTGTGCAAGTAATGGTACTAATGAGTATATCTCAACATGTTGTTGATGCTCACTTGAACTGTCCCAAACGTTGGTGGGATTTCTTAGTTTCATGGCTGCACTCCAATAACACTCATCAGGTTTATGGCATATGTGATCTGCATTTGCACTTTGACGATGCTCCCTATTTAGCTATAGGGTGTGGTTAGGTTATGCCTTGGCCGAGTGTTCCTAGTCAATATTGGTTTGTGCTTCTATTTTTCATGTGGATTCCCTTTAGCTTTGCATCTTGGTTTTCGCAATACAGGTTAGACGTGCTGTGGCAACGACAATGCAAATTTAATTTAAAATGTATAGTATATAATATTCATGATGATCTGAAGTAATATAATATAAATACTAGGGATTTGTTTTCAATAATAGTACACTGATGTCAAAATCTGTGTGTGTGTTTGTTAATAGAAAACTACATTTGTTGGGGAGATACGGTTTGGATGTCAAGGAATATTTAGTGTGTATGGTGTGTGTATGTTGGTGTCCATATTGTGTGTGGTGGTGTGTTGTGTCGGTGTGTGGCTGTGTGGTTGGCTGTTGTGTGTGTGTGTGTGTGTGTGTGTGTAGCATCGGTGTGTAGTGCTAGTTGTGTTGTTTGATGTGGTGCTGCTGTTTTTGCTATTGTGTGTGTGTAGTATGGCGCTTTTCGTGTGCTGGCTGTGTGTGTGTGTGTGTCGTCTATTGTTATAATAGTATCTGATAGTTTCGGCTCCTATAGAGCAATACTATCCATACTCCA
>SNQN01005261.1:35431-45703 GCA_008642245.1 Bassia scoparia | reverse complement strand
ATTATTATTATTATACTGGTAGTAATACTGTAATTTGCTAATAATTGGTATTAGTACTGTAATCAAGTTACATAGAAGCTGCAAAAATATAAAATTAACTAAAATAAATAAATACGGAGTACTTGGTAAATAGGTTATATATATGTATGGTAGAAGAGACGAATTGAAGGAGATGATGCTATGCTGGTCGCAAATTGAAGGACACAAATTAAATTACAATTGGGCATACATGCAGCTGGTGCTGGTTAGATCTATCACAAATTTAAATGGAAGTCGTCGCCTCGAGGCTCGGGGCCATGTGCTCAAAGAATCAATAATAAGAATAATAATAATCCATAAGATGAATATGAAATACTTAACAACCTCCAATAATATGCCGGCCACCAGCCAGGTAATTAACATATATATGACATGTATGCATACTACCCTTCTGTATTAACCCTTCACCAGGCCACTGCATGCTGCATCATCAAAAATCATAAATCAAAATTAGCCGTGAAATTTGAACATCATATTAAGGACCCGTAATTAATTAATGTGAATAATACATACACTACATCATTAGATCGGGTAGTTGTAACTAATATGGTCTAAATCTTTAATTTCTAACCTTGACCACATGAAAAATTGACAAATGCTATCGAGTATAAACGTGTATCCCGTATATTTTGTGCTACGTAGAACTAATTGTTTTAGAGGGTGTCGCTAGGTACTTTTATGTTTTAATCACATTTGTCACCTCCTAGAAAACTCATGCTTTACAAATCGCCTATTTATGAACAATATAAAGGAACAAAATAAAAGTTATCTATTATAATTAAAGAAGTTAAATTTATATAAAATGTTGAGCTCATGAAGAAACCCACATATGAAAGTATGTGTTGTCCCATATTGGAATTAAGAGAGAGTGTTGTGATGAATAATGTTGAGCGAGGCCCAGACCCGTTTGACATAAAATGATTAATTTAATTTAATATATGACTAGAATTAAAGTTAAGGATAATAGGTATATAAGTAAATAAGAATGGTTGTAGAGAACGTGATTTAAGGATCTTTTGACCTGAGGGGAAGTCAAAAGAAAGAGGCTGTTCCTTGAAGGTATGGACTATGGACGAATGAATACACCGACCGTTTACAAAAGCCGTATTATTATTATTATTTATTTATTATTATTATTATTATTATTATTATTATTATTATTATTATTATTATTATTATTATTATTATTATTATTATTATTATTATTATTATTATTATTATTATTATTATTATTATTATTATTATTATTATTATTTTAAAAAGTCACTCACTCCTGCATCCCGCTCGCCAATGTCTTACCTTGTATCGTTCCATATTTGAGAGTGGTGCGTGGCTCATCTTTCCTCCTCACAATTCGACCACAAATAATAATACTGGGAATACTTTTACATGTTGACTTGTTAATTATCCCGTTTTTATTTTTGTTAAATTATTAGTAGTATTATAGTCAATCCAAGTTTAAGCTTTTCACCAATAACAACAAATATATAACTTATCAAAGAAAATTAAGAAATATTGGTGGCTCGATGTATTTATTAATAGTTGCTTGCTGCCTTGCTTGGTATTTTTATTCTTTTTCCAATAATCTTGCACTTTGAAAATTCGCGTGTTGACTTTCATTCGTTCGATCATTCATTCATTACAAGTTGTATACATCGATTGATCATGGGCTCGGGGAAAGTATTGTATATAAAGGCTCACTTAATTAATTAGCTTATACTTTATATAAAAGTTCCATCCTTCTTACCTCCTCTATTCTGTTTTCTTCTCTCCCTTTGATCTACGTACCTAAGTTTCTTTTACCTTCTCTTAGCTTCTTCCATTTATCCATTAGTATTCTGTTCTTCATCATCATTTCATATCAATTACCAATAAAAACAATATACTATATACTACTTGTAGTTTTTATATATATGGAGGTGAATATTATTGAGATCCCACCACATTACCTGTGCCCAATCTCTCTCCAACTGATGAGAGATCCAGTCACCATTTCCACCGGGATTACATTTGATCGCGATTCTATTGAGAAATGGCTTTTCACCTGCAACAACACCACTTGCCCTGTCACCAAACAACCCCTTATCAATATCATCCCTACCCCTTSTTCCTCATCTAATGCTAGTAATAACGTTGACGATGATGATCTAATGATCACCCCCAACCACACTCTCCGTCGTCTGATCCAGTCATGGTGCACCCTCCATGCATCGCACGGCATCGAGAGAATCCCCACCCCCAAGCACCCTCCCACTMTCACCAGCTCAACCATCTCTAAGCTCATCTCCGACGCCAGGAAATCCCCACTGCTGCTGCGCTACACCTGCTTACAGAAGATCCGCTCATTTCTCGCCCAATCCAGAAACAGGAAGCTTCTTCAATCTTCCGGGGCTTTCGAGTACGTGGCTTCCGTATTGATCGAAGATGGTGCAACCAGGGCTGACAAGGACGAGGCGTTATGCATCCTCGCGCAAATGGACGGCTGCGATCAGGACCTCAAGAGTGTCATCTTTAACAACAAGGCCAAGGGTGCTGATGGTACAAACTTGTTCGTGGACTCTTTGCTCGGGTTGCTGCGCACCGGATCATCCCCCCACCAGGAGAGAGAGAATGTCATCAAGGTCCTGAGGTTGATTTACAGCGTCGCGGACCCCACTCAAATGGGTAACGTCAAGCGTGAGATGTTCGATGAGATTGTCTGCATTTTGAGAGATCAGCAGATTGCTAACCAGTGTACAAAAGACGCTTTGAAGCTGCTTGTTGAGCTAAACCCTTGGGGTAGGAACCGGGTCAAGGCAGTGGGGTCCGGAGCGGTGCATGTCTTGGTGGAGCTGCTGCTCAACGGGTCGTGTGAGCGACGAATATCGGAGCTTGGGCTGGTGGTGTTAGACCAACTGTGTGGGTGTGCGGAGGGGAGGGCTGAATTGGTAGGGCACGGTGCAGGGTTAGCAGTGGTGTCTAAGAAGATCTTGAGGGTGTCTCACATGGCAAGCGACCGGGCTGTGAGGATATTGGCATCGATATCGAGGTATGTGGGGACGGGAAAGGTGGTTGCGGAGATGATGGAGGTTGGGGTGGTGGCAAAGTTATGCTTGGTCATACAAGTGGATTGTAGTACTAAGACTAAGGAGAGGGCTAAGGATATGCTCAGGTTGCATTCTAGGGTTTGGAAGAATTCTCCTTGCATCCCTCCTCATTTAGTCTCCTCTTATCCTTCCACTTAGATTAACCAATTCAACTCATTGCTCATCAATTCCATGAGGACACTTAATTCCGTTCAGAAATTTTGCCTTAACAACATCAATTCTTCACTCTTCAAATTATTACGTACTCCGTGAGTGTTCGCTAATAATAATAATAATCATCTAAATGCTGTCTTTATTTACTAACACAATTTTTAACATCATATTGATCCAGATTAGGAAATTTTAATTGATATATATATATAGAGAGAGTCCATTAATTAATCATGTGTGTCCATACATACAACACAAGAATACAAGCATTAGCTAGTCAGCGTACGAGTCTAATATTCAATAGCTATGTGACTCTAAATTTGGACGAAGAGTTATTGTATATGTATGTATCTAACTTAATGCTATTGGACAAATTAAGATGAGGCTATACATGCTGTACAGTACAGAGTTATACAATATTTATCTGGATTACTATTTCTCGCCCCCATTTTACTTACTTTCGCCCCTATTTCATTCTTGTTCTTCCCATTTTACCCTTGCGTAAACTAAATCCAATTTGCTCGTTCTCCTCTGTCCATTAGCCTAAGACGATCACGCAATCGCCGGACTATTGGGCCGAATGTCGGAAGTGGACCCCGAACCCAAAATTAAAAATTGTAGAACTCTTCTGTTACAGCAATTTGTTTAAATTGGGCCTTTTTTCCTCTTAAAAAAAATTTGGGAGTCCAATAAGCATTAAGTTAAAACATACTATACAATAACTCTTCGTCCAAATTAGAGTCACAAGCTATGAATATAACTGTACAGCTGACTGCTATCTTTATCTTGTGTATGTATGTATGACACACATGATTAATTAATGGACTCCTTATATATATAATCAATTTTAAAAATTCTAATCTGGATAATATGATGTTAAAATTGTGTTAGTAAATAAAGACAGCATTTAGATGATTATTATTATTATTATATGGCATCGCGGAACAATTTGAAGAGTGAATATATTGTGTTTTACGGCAAAATTTCAGAACGGAATAAGTGTCCTCATGGGAATGGATGAGCAAATGAGTTGAATTGAGATATCTAATGGAAGATAAGAGGAGGACTAAATGAGGAGGATGCAAGGAGAATTCTTCCAACCTTTAGAATGCAAACCTGGCATCATCCTATACCCTCTCCTAGTACTTAGTACTACAATCCACTTGTATACCAAGCATTAACTGCCACCACCCCAACCTCCATCATATCCAACCACCTTTCCCGTCCACACACCCTCATTCGATGGCCAAGTATCCTCACAGCCGGTACGTTGCATGTGAGACACCTCACAGATCTTCTTAGAACCTGCTAACCCTGCACCTTGCCCACCAATTCAGCCCTCCCCCTCCGCACCCCACACGTTGTCTAACACCACCAGCCCAAGCTCCGATATTCGTCGCTCACACGACCCGTTGAGCAGGCAGCTCCCAGACATCACCGCTCCGGCCCAACTGCCTTGCCCGGTCCATACCCCAGGGTTTAGCTCAACAAGCAGCTTCAAGCGTCTTTGTACACGGTTAGCAATTCTGCTGATCTCTCAAATGCAGACCAATCTCATTCAACACTCCAAGCTTGACGTTACCATTATGAGGGGTCCGCGACGCTGATAAATTCAAACCTCCAGACCTTGATGAACATTCTCTCTCTCCTGGTGCGGGAGTGAATCCGGGCAAGGCAACCCGAAGTAAAATCCGACGAACAAGTGTACCATCAGCACCCTTTGCTTTGCTTGTTAAAGATGACATTCTGAGGTCCTGATTCGCAGCCGTCCATTTGCGCGAGATGCATAACGCTCGTCCTTGTCGCCGCTGTATGCACATCTTCGATCAATACGAAACACGTACTCGAAAGCCCCGGAAGATTGAGAAGCTTCCGTTTTGGATTGGAGCGAGAAATGACGGATCTCTGTAGCAGTGTTAGCGCACAGCAGTGGGATTTCCTGGCGTCGCGAGATGAGCTTAGAGATGTGAGTGTGAATATGGGAGGAGCTTGGGGTGGGATTCTCTCGATGCCGTCGATGCCATGGAGGTTGTGCCCATGACTGGATCAGAACGACGGAAGAGTTGTGTTGGGGTGGTTATCATTGATCATCATTGTCAACTTATTACTACAATTGATGAGGAAGAAGGTAGGGAATGTATTGATAAGGGGTTGTTTGTGACAGGGCAAGTGGTGTGTGCAGGTGAAAGCTCATTTCTCAATAAACGCGATCAATGTAATCGGGGAAATGGTGACTGGATCTTCATCAGCTTGAGGAGATTGGGCACAGTAATGTGGTGGATCAATAATATTCACCTCCATATATATAAAACTACATACTTTATAGTATATTGTTTTATTGTAATTAGATATGAAATGATGATGAAAACAGAATACTAATGGATAAGATGAAAGAAAAGCCTAAGATAGTAAAGAACTTAGGCTTACGTAGATTTCAAGGGAAGGAAGAAAATAGAATAGGGATGGTAAGAAGGATGAACTTTATATAAAGTATAAGCTACATATTAGTGACCTTAATATACAATACTTTCCCCGAAGCCATTCAATCGATGTATACAACTGTAATGAATGAATGACGAACGATATGAGAAGCACACTGCGAATTTTCAGTGCAAGAATTATTGGAAAAAGAATTAAATACCAGCAACGCAAGCAAGCAACATAAAATCATCGATGCCACCAATATTTCTTAATTTCTTTTGATAAGTAATATTTGTTGTTATTGGTGAAAGCTTTAAACTGGGATGACTATAAATACTACTAAAATTTAACAAAATAAAAACGGGTAAAAAATGTCAACATTTAAAAGTATTCCAGTATTATTTACTTTGTGGAGGCGAATTTGAGAGGAAAGATGAGCCACGCACCACTCATCAATTATCGAACATACAAGTAAGACATTGGCGAGCGGATGCAGGAGTGAGTGACTTTTTAAAATAAATATATAATAAATATAATAATAATAATAAATTTAATAATAAAATAATAAATATAATATGAATAATAATAATATAATAATAAAAATAAGAATAATAAAATATAAAATAAATATATAATATAATAATATAAAATAATATAATATACGGCTTTTGTTAACGGTCGGTGTATCATTCGTCCATAGTCCACCTCAAGGAACAGCCTCTTCTTGATTCCCCTCAGGTCAAAAAAATCCTTAAATCACGTTCTTACAACCATTCTTATTTACTTATATACCTATTATCCTTAACTTAATTCTATCAATATATTAATTAAATTAACTCATTTTATGTCAAACGCTGGCCTCGCTCAACATTATTCATCAAACACTCTCTCTTAATTCCAAAGGGACAAACAATCATACTTTCATATGTGGGTTTACTTCATGAGTCACATTTTATATAAATTAACTTCCTTAATTAATATAGATAACTTCTATTTGTTCCTTTATATTGTTCTATAATAGCGATTTTGTAAAAGCATGCAGTTTTCTAGGAGTGACAAATTTGATTAAAACTAAAATACCTAGCGATCACCCTCTAAAACAATTAGTTCTACGTAAGCAACAAATAACGGATACAACGTTTTTATACTCGATGATTTGTCAATTTTCAATGTGGTCAGGTCTAGAAATAAAAGATTTAGACCATGATTAGTTAAACTACCCGAGCTATATTGATGTAGTGTATCTTATATTCACGATTAATTAACTACGGGTCCTTAATATGAGTAAATTTCACGGCTTAATTTTGATTTATGATTTTGATGATGCAGGCCTGCATGGCCTGGTGAAGGGTTAATACAGAAGGTAGTAGCATACTGGTCATATATATGTTAAATTTACCTGGCTGGTGGCCGGCATTTATTGGGAGGTTGTTAGCTTATATCATTATTCATCTTATGGATATTATATTCTATTATTTGATTCTTTGAGAACATGGCCCCGAGCTCAGGCGACTTCCATTTAAATTTGTGATAATCTACCAGCACCCAGCTCATGTATGCCGAATTGTATTTAATTTGTGATGTCCTTCAATTGCGACCGCATAGCTCAATCTCCTTCAATTGTCTTCTTCTTACCAATACATATATAATAACCCTATTTACCAATACTCCGTATTTATTATTTCTAATTAATTTTATATGTTTTCAGCTTCTATTTAACTTGATTACGATACTATACCAATTATTGCAATTACAGTATCACCACCAGTATAATAATAAAATAATAATAATAATATAATAATAATAATATAATAATAACATATAATAATAATTAAATATAATAATTATAATAATAATAATAATAATAATAATATTAATAATAATAATAAATATAATAATAAAATAATATAATAATAATAATAATAATAATAATATAATAATAATAATAATAATAATAATAATAATAATAATAATAATAATAATATAATGCGAGTGAATGAATTGGAAATAGATACCTTAGATAGAGAACTAGAGAGCACACATAAATATGAATGGAGAATATTGATAAATCTGACTTGCCGGTTCAGCGGTTTCATCGGATGACCATTGGATGAACTATGTACTTATATTCATATTGCCTCGCTAGCTCGCTCCATGCAATATAAAAATAAACAATACAGTTATATATATATTATATATATATATATATATAAATATACTATATATATATATATATAATAATAATATATATATATAATATTAATATTATATATATATTATCAATTCAGATCAAATAGATCAACATTCACATCCAGGCCATTGGCCATACCAAGACAGGTAGATACTAATTAAGAATAGCACCATTTCCTGTGAACTTATTAAACATTGCCTTTTTATTTTAATTTGCTTCCGATATTCAAAATCTGCCTTAGCTTGCTTCTGTCTTGTACATACGTACCTACCAAATACCAAAATTCATAAATATCAATCAATAATATAATATAATAATAATGAATAATAAAATCGCCCCATCTATTTAATTGTGTAAACGCTTACACTTTTATGTTTTATATATAATAATATTAAAATAATAATAATAATAATAATAATATTAATTCAAGAAATGATATTATTGCTTATTAAAAATGTTTATTGACTACCTCCGTTTTTTTTATGTTCATTCTATACCCAAAGCTCTCACAATTAAAAGTACAAGTAGGAACATCTAGAAAAAAACGGATTAGTAATTATTTGTACAACTCTCGTCTACCGAGCCAATTAATAGCGATTGCAGATTATATATTGTCGCTTCTCTAACATTTATAATGTTGATTCATAATACAAAATATAGTATATATTATTGAACATAATACATATGGTTGAGATCCTTTAGATTGCTAGAATTGTAGAGTTGGTGGAGTTGAGCCCAACCAAACAAATGAAATCAATGGTGCAAATTTTTTATCTAAAAGTATATAAAAAAGGTAAGCATATGTAAAAAAAACAATAAAAATTCATCGCTCTCACACATTCTACACTTACAACTTTAAGGATTCCACTCTAATATATACAAACTTAATATTGAATATATGCTCAACTTTTCTTTTTAATATCGAGTCACCAGTTTTAAAATTAATAAAATAAAACAATATTATCTATATAATTGAATAATGAGCGACAAGCGCAGGTGGCATCATCCAACGTAGCTAGTTGTTCAATTCCACGTAACTGCAGTTCACTTCTGCGGCCTGCATGCATGTAGGGTCGTACAATTTTTGATGTTGCTCTGTTGCAACAAACAAACTAACATTACTACTCTTTCTTGTCTTCCAATTTCAACTCCAACATTTGCTCCTCAGGCACTTTTAAAACATCAACCTTCACAAAACTTCCTATTCCATTTTCATACAAACTTACAGACAACCAAATATACATTATTCCGAGCGGTATTAGTTATAATACGAGTAACATTATTACAAACGTGTATTCTATAACACAATTCGAATATAGACTAGTATAAATAATTACTTTAATGATATTTACTGTAAAATATTTATGTTATATTAAAGTTCTTTTCTTCACATATTAAGTGTCGTATCCTTACTTGTCCTCATATTCTACTTTATTAGTTTCAGACAAGTGAAAAGGGATATACAAGCCTATATATTAAATATTACTTATTGAGTATATAATGTGTATATTATAATAGCAGGCAATTTCAATAATACACGAAAGCAGGAAAATTGTTAATCAATATCTGCATCAATTAACTACTCCGTCTACATTTTCATCTGCAAATTAAGGGATGTTATTTAAGTAAATATTCAATATTAATACGTACTATAAGTTGTGAGTTACACATTACAAAACAACATCCTAGATTCGCCAATTACGTTTAACTTATCGCAAAAAATCAGTTTGAATCAGTACGTATTAACATATAAAACTCATTTATTAATCACTGGAGTTTGTGCATAGTTTACACATTAACTAAGCAAGGATATCTTAAAAAGGTTCATACGTATGTACTATCTAACCGGCCACATTGTCAACTATATGATAGCCATTGACACGAAACAGACGAATATTACTCCGTTATTAAATATGATTTATGCATATATGTAGCCGTAATCTAGCTTGATGCGAGAACGAACATGCTACGACCATCATATCAGAGTATTATTAGAAGATACGTACTAGTATGAATGTATACATACATCTTTTTATTTGCACAATTTTTTGGTTATTTACATAATAAATTAGTCACATTTTAAAAAGAATTAAACTTATCTCCATAAAGTTATAATAATAAGTATATCAGTTTAAAGTATATATAGGCATATCCGCTTTACATCAGTGTTATATTACATGAGGATATGGGGTTGTCTCACAGTGGAGACCCCCCCGACTTTCCCCACCATGGTGTGGATCAATCTTCATCTCAGTCACTGCAACATTTTAGTTGTTTTTAAAATTTTTTAAAAGGTAACATTTTGGTAATTCGAGTTTTTGGAATAACTATTTTTGGTTTAAAGACTCGGAGTATGTAAAAGAGATGTTTAGAGAATAGCTATAA
>SNQN01005261.1:13489-26437 GCA_008642245.1 Bassia scoparia | reverse complement strand
ATGATGATCCACCAGAATACCCACGACTCCTTTGAAAAACTCGGTGTTGAGCCTCTGAACAAGGCTGGAGCCCGCAACCTTAACGACCTCCTTAACTAGATTGACCGCGACGGTCCTCCTTTCAAGATGTTTGTTTTTGTTATCGAGGAGGATCCACGTGATGGCGTCATAGAGCTCAATATTGTCGGCGACAACGGCTCTGACTTCAGACGACAAAACAGATGGAATCCAGATGGCTGTGAGGATCCTCAAGGATTCGTCGAGGCAGGAGGTGTTGTTCTGTTTGAAACAGTTGACGATCAGCGATACCATGGCTTTAGCCACGCCGCACTCAGCCATGAGCTTCTTGTCTTGGTCGTTGGCGGGGATCAAAGARAGGAGCTGATCGAGCGAGGTGGACTGGAGGTGAGCCAGAGTCAGGCCGCGGAGGATCTTGATGATGTGGGACCGGGAGAGGACGGGCTTAGGGGTGGGGATGCGTTCGACTCCGTGGCAWGCATTGGCGACGCACCARGCTTGGATGAGGCGACGAAGGGTGTGGTTGGGGGTTAGATGGTGGTTAGGAAGGGGCTGTTTTGTGACGGGGCACACGGCTTCCGAGGAAGAGGCAGCCTTAAGCCATCGCTCGATGTTGGAGCGGTCGTAGGTGATGCCGGTGGCAGCCGTAACGGGATCCTTCATGATTTGGAGGGAAATAGGGCACAGGAAGTATTGGGGGACTTCAACTTCTGCAGCAACATCATGCTCCTCATCATCCATCATCTATGTTGATTGCCACTTTACGACCGACTACTAGAAATGTATGTATGTTGATCGAGTAAGCAACAAGTAATATTATGTAAATGGTGAAATGGGGGACTTATACATATATATATATACATACACAAATATATATACTAATCAAACTGTAATTGTGATGGTTCGTTGTTTGTCTTATTTGGTAAGAATAACCGGCTGCTTTGTGCTTTGGAGTTTGGACTATGGAGGGTGGAACTTCAACTAGGTTTGGTTTTATTTGATTAACTTATTATCATTATCACAGTACTACGTTTATATACAAGCCAAGCAGTAGTAGGAGATTATTAAGGACAAAATACGATCAGATTTGATTTGGCAACTGGCATCAAACATCAATGATGGGCTTTGAACGTATAGTAATGTACTAAACAATAATTTTGTTAAAAGCAAAAGTTAAACAACGTCCGAATTATTAGATAAGAGAACTAAAAAAGAAAAAAAATAGTGAATCTAAATATATATTATATTGATTGACGAATAATTTTGACAAGCAATTTAATATTTAAATGATTTTAGAAAAAATATATATATATTTAGTACTTAACCAACACCCCGTAATGTCAGTTAGCAAGATAGTTGTTTAAACTACAGTATATAATCATATAATATGATGCATAATTAATTGGGATATGGACTAAGTTGGGATGTCTCTGTCTTGTGCTGTTCAGTTATTGATTTCGTTCATAATCTGGTCAAACTTTCTCATTTAACTGGTCAAACTTTTGGAGAAGACCAAACCAAATTAATCACATTTGTGCGACTTTTTGGGGTGTTAGAGGTAACACTTTAACACGTGTAATTAATGTATTGGGTGCTTAGACTTGGCCCCATCTTTAATTGTTACTACTTACTAGTAGGGGCCTAGCAAGGAGATGATTATTTTACCATAGAACTGTTTGCGGAGTGGAACGATTAATGTGACTAATTAAGCATAATTTTTATTTCGGTTTTTATCATTGTTAGTTTGTTACCCATGACATATTGACAATGACATTCTTTTGGGTTTTATGAAGTTGTGTATCGAGGTTTTTTCAAAAACAAATGGGCATCCCGCATCCACCGCATCCATAAACTTTTYAAATTTTRTAGTGTTTCATTAYACATCGAAAGTTRAGGAGAACAAAWTTTTTTATATAAAGTTGGTTGATACCTTAATATAGTAGAGGTGTTTAAATGTTTAATAATTAGGTGRGATGAAACTACACCAAAGCAAATCCAGGCCACAAGTAGACTCATRGCATTAAAAACTCAATTACTTAGTATYGTCCCAAAAATTAGGACAAACTCCCAAACAAMGCCTCAAYCTCTTAACTTAAAACAAACAATTCATCCACTTACCTCAGCCTCCAAACCAGTTAGCCGCCCAACCCACCCACCCACCCAGCTTACGAACTACTCATCCCATAAACCCAACAACCAAACAACCCACACCCCACCACAACCCAACAACCCMCACGCATAGAAGTGAAGAAGCAYGCACTCTTTGAACCTCCTTRGACGATYGCCACTCGAGCTTCCCTCAATCAACCCACGACCCTTCRTAATGAACATCAACGCAATTGGCGATTTTTTGAGGTTGACGTCTCGATTAAATGTGGGTGCCATGCATGRCACCTACATCTGGGTTAGACGTGGGTCCCATGGCACCCACGTCTAAACTAGACGCAACGTGGTGGTGGTGGTGTTAAGGGTGGCGAGGTGTGGCGGTGTGGTTGGTATGCTGCATGCTATTGTGGTTAAGGGGTGGCTTGGCTCAGTGGTAGGGTTGCACTGTGGCGACCGATGGTGCTGCAATGGGCTGTGGTGGGTGGTTGTTTTGCTAGGGTAATTTGGGAAAAGTGATAACATAATTGGGGCAATATTAAGTAATTCGGAGCGATAAATAACAATGCCCCATTAAAACTAGTGGTATTTCACGTGCGTTGAAACTCCCATTTATCTTACACCTCTCAAGTCAATAGGGTCCATTCATGAGCATAACTATCACTTGCCAAGTTTAAGCCCCTAATGTTGAGTGTCGTATCTCTCTCACGTGTTTCTATTTCTGTGAGTTTGAAAGAGAAGTCATTAAAACCTTATCATATCTCGTATTTTTGGCCCCAAATTTCACGTTGAATCATATCATCACACAGTCATGGGAATTACCGAATTAGTCACATACGTACTTTCCGACCCTTTCAATAAAAATCGGTCCAAAGATTTCATTTTCGTAATGCATAATCCATATTTTTTTTTTGCCTTGGAATATTCTTTTCGGCAATTCAACCGTCTTAGTTTTACCCAAAATTTCTCACACACCTTAAAGATCATAGGATTTATCCCCTCGYCAACTTTCAATCTCAAAYGACGAGTGTTKTGTCTTCAACGAATGTTTTGACAACTGATAATGTGATCGTTTGCACGCAGCCTTTAAARGCACATCAAATGCCCTAATTTTGATCTAATATTYTGCGTAGTTTCATTAAATAGTTKTGGAAACCAACCWRTCAACCACACAAGTTTCGGTAGTTTAGAAAAAAAAAAWCTATCCCCAAACCCCATTTTCGTACATATTAAAAGAATTCCTCACTACGTCGCCCTCGTCCGAATTCTGATGATTAAATTGCAATCCTGTTGAAGGTACACCAAACCAGCAAATTTGAGAGCATCACAGACAACGTAGTACGTAAAAGGGAGAAGTTTAAAACCAAAAAAAGAAAAGAGGAAATTAAACTACTCATACTTTTGTTTTCCCCTTTCAATTTGCCCCCTCTCTTTTTTTGGGATAAATTAAAGTGGTCCTCCATAGTCCTTATACATACCTTATTGGCTTATTGTATTGAATTTAGACATAGCACAATCCAAACAAATTAAAATCTATCACTAAAGTTAAAAGAGCTAAAGTTATTCTATATTTTTGCCTTTTTGGCTCCAAAAGAGCTTCAAAATTCTAATTCTAACAAATATATTTGCATGATTAGCTAATAAAATTCAATAAACACAAGTGCACAATTATCGTTTTAATAATGACATTATTGTACGCCGTCTTCTAATTACGACTGAGAATTTTTTTCAAATGAATTGTGTGGTTGAATGCGTAAAAAATCCTTATGTGTGGTTTATTGTTTATGGAGAGTTTAATTTGGACGTTTGGACCCTCCAATTATTCAAAGTTTATTTTGAATATAGAATTTGACTTCATAAAATCAAGCATATGCAGATAATACAATCTTCTAATGTACATATACGTAGACAACTATTCCATATCCTCTATTGATAATATTGGAATATTTTATTTCATATTTCATTTTGGCGCAATGTGCATATAAGACAAGGTGATCTCTGTCACTTTCGATCTTGTCAAAACTCTATACTTTTTTTTTTTTTGTTATTCTTCTGTCAAATGCGACATACATACATGACACATATATATATGTATTCTAATGTCATAATCCAACGATGATGCTAGAAAATTTGAACTTTCTAAATTAACCTATAGATCAAAAGATCATATATATTGTATATTCACTATACATAATAATGTTGATAATGAAGTGATTGGACGTTAATATTTGTGACATTATTATAAGATAGTATGTATGGATCAAAGTACTACATAAGTAAGCAGGTGCATGATACAACTACACTTAATTTTTACAAAAGAATCAAAACTTAATACTCCGTATGATCAATGGTAGTTTGCATCTCTATTAGAGGTTTAGATCGAGCCGAGCCTCAATGCCTGATGTCGAATAATTATGGATTGATAAATTGATTTGTGACATAGATTATTATTGCATGATGATGGTCAATGATGGACTTTTAAAAATCCAAGTAAAAAGCAGATGGGATGATGCTACTGAAAGCAATATAAAACCTAAAATAATAATGTCATCATGGGATTGGAATTAACCATGCATACTCTGATCAAGTGCTGCTGGTCCTTCTTCCTCAACTCCAAACAATTCAAAAAYTATCTCTTAATTATATTAAATTAAATGAATTTGCAAATGGTTCCAAATTTAAATGAAAATGACATTAAGGTTGGAGTAGTTTATATWGTAGTACTAAAAAGATCAACTGTTCAAAGGTAAACGCAAGCTTGTTAAGAATAGGTTTGGYATCTTTTGACCACATCTAGAAGCCAAAACTCTTTCCGCCTCACACTTCTCCGACCCACTGTGTGTGTTACGTTACGCCTATTTTTGCTCATTTTTATTACCCTCTTACGTGGAATCGGATCCCCTGAAATTCTTTGAAATTCTAGGAGTAGATTTCTCTACATCTACAYCCTTAAAAAAATTCTAATGGTTCTTATAAACACAACAAGTGGAACCGTTTAAAAAGAAAACAAAAACAATACACTAAATTTAGGAAAATCTACCCCTAAAGATCCTAATCCGTCTTACATGGGCTCAATTGCATTTTCCGTTGAGTCAAACTAGAAAACATTGCAGCACTTCTGGTTTTATCTTTGTTGGGCTAACATTGCGGCTTSATTCTTTGAATAATCYGCAGGCATGTATCATATTCTTCAACGACGATGACGACGATGATGGTGCATTTGTGTTTTGTGACCACCAAACAGAGATATGCCAATGAAAGTAGTCGTACATGTTAGAGTCTAGGCTAACCTGGTACATTGTACATTGTATTTTCTTTCGCAAACTACCTTACATTACACAACATCATCAATTCATCATTTATCAATACTTTGTTCAATGCACCACCTCTTAGTTTTCAAGCTAGCTTTGAACAAAATTACCTGTAGTAAATTTATCACCCATGAAAACCACAACAATTAACTGTATACAAAACCGTYTCCAGTTTCTACATTCTAGGTTGCTTCTCCAAAAATTAGAAACCAATCATAGCTTTCTACGGAGYATGATATCTTAGAGCAGGGATAGGCCAACTGCTACAAAGTTGGCGATGTGTAAAAGGACAATTTCAAACAATCAACCAATGTGTGTTACCTGTTTTTGGTTAAAAATTAATTATACTCCTCCGTAACATTAAACTTGCAACAATTTCTTATGGGTGTAACACAAAACTTGCATTACATTACGGAGGGAATATATGTTATAGTTCTGTGAATACTAATTACACTAAAGACAACCAATTACAAAACAATGGTACAATTATCCAATTTTCCTTTATATCATCAAGAATCAGGACCCCAAGCTTCATCCTTCAACATTTGCCTTGAAATGATGCGGTTTCTTCTATCATTTTCCTGTTTCTTCAATTCTCTAGACCCAAAATTTGACGGCAACTTTACTCCCAATTCTTGAGCAATTAGCCTTTGAGCAGTTCGAGCTGATGTCTTTGGTCTTTGCCGAGGTGGCTCCAAGTCTAAAATAGACAATTTAAGATAATTCAGTACGCCATAACATATAATTTTACCAACTCCCCCGTTCACTAAAATAGCATTTACGATACATGGAAAGAACATGGACTGCAATTCCCAATCATCTATCATCATGTTTTATGATCCAAATAAGATACCAGTACATAGCTTATAACAATAAAACACTTGAAATCACAGTGAGCCAAGCTTATAGGGTAGAGAACTAGAGATACAGTGGATACACTAATCAGTGAACACTGCTTAACATAAACTGATTCACACATAAACTTGACAGTGTATAGAAGTATAGAAGAACACATCCAAAGGTGAAAGGCAAACATGGAAAATATACCATTTACAGAAATGTAGCTCATTATAGAATCATCTTCCTGCAGCACACGGACTTTAAAAGAACAACGTATGCTATTGTATGCCTCGATAGCTGCAAGTCATCAAGAAAGCAGGTTACACAATTTTCATGATATGGACAGAAACACCAATGAGAAATATAAATAATCAAAGCTAAAGACAAACAGTTTGTACAAGGAAGCACGTATAGATGGATAGATAAATTTACACTTTTTAAATGTTTACATTCAGGTAATGAAAGGTGGAGAAGCAAGACCACACAGGAAATATCCACACAGCAAGTTGACAATGGAATCATACCACTACTACAAACTTCAACATTAAAGCTCTCTCACAAAACAAGCATTTAAGCCTTTAAGGGCATCAATAGCCTTGAGACACTAAGTTGTCCAATATACTGTCTCTCACTCTCTCCCCCTCTATCTGGACAAGCTTAGCATTGTGAGATGTTGCCCAAATACATCCCCAGGGTTTAGGGTAGTTCCCCAAGTTGAAAAATAAAATAAAATATGTGGGTTTCACATAAAATTTCTATATATCAATTAACATATATTTTATATGGATGAGTGTATTAAAAGTACGAGAGAAAAAATATTGGGCTAGCTTGGAATTGTCGTAGTAACAAATCAATTGGGGAGGGTGGAAAATAATGTTAGTGGAGAGTGAAGTGGATGAATAAGGAAGGGGGAGAGAAAAATTGAGATACCAGCGTTGCCGATGATTTATAATTACAAACGGGTAGACCAAGGTATTTTTAGATATTGCTTCTGAACCAAGGATTCACTCAATTTCTATACAAGCAAGTGAAGGGCAGATCTAGCTTCACACTACAGGTATCTATTCTACTTTCATTCTTTCAATACTACCTGTCCCTCCTTTACGTTGTCTTCACACACAATCACAGTTATACATTCCACATCACAAAATGTGAGTAAAGATCAAGATGCCACAAACTAGACCTTTAAATGAGTTTGATCCACTGTATAGAAAGTGATTGCTTTAGAAAATTAATGAGGGATAAGTGTATTAAAAATATTCTCATTCTTATAGGAGAGATTTCCTAGACAGTAAGGCTCTGTTTCTTTGGACTGGATTGGAACTTAACTTAACTGAATATTTTATGAGAGAAGAATATTAGGTTAGGTAAGTGAACTTAACTTAACTTATGTACCATAGAAATAAGTCCAAAAAAACAGGGCCTAAGAAATACAYTCGAATCATCCAAYATTCCAACATGAGAAAAATAAACACTCCTGAAAATGGTTTTACAAGTGGAAACCATTGAAAGATATTAGGAACAAATCACTGCTATCATGGGACAAACCAAAAAATAAAATAAAATGGGAATGCCAAAAAACTTTTCATCATTTCATTTCTAAGGATATACATATAGCTTGAAGACCAAATATATGTAGAGCAAGGGGAAAATAACAAGAAAGCTGCAGAATTTGACCATCCGAGAGATTTAAAAACTCAAACAGATTCTAGAAACCCCAGACTATTGGAGATGCTTTGCTTCTAATGCTATAGAACGTCTTGTGCTGAACTTCATATCATTATTATTWTCTATAGCCTTACCATGCAAAAGAAACTTTTTCAAGAATTCTCTTTCAAAATCATGGGCAGGGTACTTCTACAAATAGATTACACCCACAAGATTCAATTTTGAGGAATGGATGCGAAAAAAAAAATAAAAATAGCTCTTAATGTGTCAATATTATTCCAGACAAGCAACACATACCAATTGATGGAGTTCGAAAAACTGCCAGTGCGAGTGTATCGTTAACCCAACGAATAGCAAATCCACGGTCTCTGAAATCTTCAAAAAGTTTTTCCAAATCTGTTGTTGTAGTACTCGGGTTGAATCCATCCAACACAAGAACATGACGCGTACCATATACTGCCATCACAAAGAAACATTTTAATGTTAACTTCCACGCATCCAGCACGCAACTACAACAAAACTTGTAATAATGTCGGCAGCTAGCGCAGTCTAAAGCATAAAATCTCAAGCCTTAGATAGCTTTACAAATTGCATGCTTGAAACTAGTATCTTTCTTTCAGGAATTTTCAACATACATGGAAAAATTGATCTAAGAAGAACACTAGAAAAATCAACAATAACCTATTTACAAGCAAAAAATGCACCATGTCACTCACAATTTCTTGCTTCTGAAGTACTCTCAGACTTAACAGGGATAACGTCATTGGATGCGTCACAGGAAATAGAGTCATTCAACAGTTCATCATTGTAATATTCTTGTTTTTTATATGTGAAGGTTCCTCTCCCACGCCTGTTTGGGATCTTCTTAACCTCTGTATCATGCAATGAAAGCTGTGAAACCTCTGGCAAGCATTGTGGAGAGAGCAACTCATCTGGTGCACGATCTGCTATAGCTTCCCAGTCTTATGACCCATAAAATAAAATATAAAAAAACATTATCAATATATATTTACCATGGACAATAAAAATGACTAACAATAAAAACTTCAAATAAATGCACCAACATTGCAACTTTACATTTCACAATTAGTTTGTACAAGAGATTGAAGAAAAACAGATTGATTGGTCAAAAACTCAAAATAAAACCATTCCATGATTAAATTTTGATCAAGCATTAGAATAAGTTCAATAGATAAAAAAAGAATACATTTGTATTTAACAACATTTTTGGTTCATGTAGAATTTCACTTATGGGATTAAGACTTTGATTAATGGATAAATTAAAGAAAGAGATCAAGGGAAAGAAAAAAGAAGGCTCATGTGAGAGGAGAGAGATAGTGAGAGTTTTTTTGCCCAAAAAAGTGTAGCAAGTAATTTGAACTTCCCAAAATAGAGAGTATAGGGAGTAATTTGAAAGGCGAAACGGAGGAAATAATAAAATTAATGGGATGGAATGTAGAGTGTGTGTGAGTGTTTAATGCGAGAGGGAGCGCCTGACCTCTCCCCTCAAAAAATGATTGGTAAGTGGATTGGTTGCCTTAAAACTTCAATTGAATTTTTTATATGGTCTAATTTGCTAATTTCAGCTCATTTATCTCACATTGAGTTAATACTAGGCAATTGAGCCTAAAATGCCTAAAGGAGCTTAAGTTTCTTCTAACACTGCAACATGATAAAGAAGAGTATGAAATTCAGACATCCACAGCAGGAAACCTACTTTGACAAATCCCTAAATACCCAGCAGCATTGAAGACGGTGATGGGGCTAGCGAGCCCAAAATTCATAAACTTGGTGAGTGCCATAAAAGGTCTTGGACAGTTGGACCTCGGAACAAGCCATAACATCTCCCTTAAGACAGTAACCAAAGTAGAATTGCTCCTCACAACTTGYGAAAACATTGGTGTTTCCCTTGGAACAGGACAAAGAAGGGAGGAGAGTGCAAGTGAGTAGTATGCAGCTCAAGGAAATGGAGGGTGTAGACAATTTTTGGCCTATTYCCTTGGGCATTTCTCCGTTGATCTTAGGTATAAAAGTTGCAAGAGAAACTAGCACTATGAGTATCTAAAGGAAGAGAGGAAAGACACCAGTGATCCCTGCCTTTGAAGGACTAGAAAGCATTGTTTAGGACCCTCGTGGAGGTGAAGGATACTTTGGTGGAGCTAGAAGCTGATCTAGTTTCAGAAGGAATAATAGAGGTGACACCCATGACTGATGAGATTGCCACCTGTTGCAGTAGCATCCCCATATTGAGGGCTCTTGAGAATTCTTAGCAGCGTCGCTACACCTTTTTAATTACGACTAGTGATTTATTTGGCCGATAGAAGAATGGGTTTTGTGACAAGAATTCGTCYCTGCAGTGAGGTWTAGAARCCTAATAAAAGAAAGGAAACAAAGTAAAGCCAATCCTAAATTCCTAATGTAATGTTCAACTACTTTWATTCCATCTATGGAAGCCAAGATTCCKGTGAAACAAATTGAMAGCAGAAAAATAAAGGGATGATACATACCATCATCTGAAGATCCTTGAGGAGCAACGGATTCAGCTGAAGCTTCTGCAGTTAAGTTAGAGCTTCCTGCAACTACAACAACAAACAAATTTGACRTCAAATGTTTCGGCTTTGCAAAAGGATTGGCAATACAAGATGATATAAGATAGGCAATCTTCGACCCTTAAAATTACGAAAAAAAGGAAGTGTACCATGAATTGCGGGGTCATTGTTGGTTTGTAGAAGATCATTGGTTGTAGAATGATCTTGATTAGAGTAAGATTGGCTGAAAAGGAAGAAGAAAAGATGAATTGGATTGAAACTGAAAAGAAAGGGAAGAGAAGGAAAAAGAAAGACTTACGATGAAGAGGGAGAGCGGAGGGAGATGGCAGAAGCGCGGGAAAGAGCTTGGTCGGATTTGAGGGAGAGGCCTTTGGAGGAGTAGAGCTTCGATAATTCAAGGAGGGCAGCAACCAATTCACCATCGCCACCACCACCGCAATCAGATGATTGAGTGTCGTCAGAGCTGTGATTGTGATTGTGATTGTGACTGTGATTGTGTTTCTCGCTGATCAGCGATTCCAGAAGTGATATTGCTGCGTCGCTGTCTCCGGCATCTATCAGGTCTTCCACTTCCTCGCTCCAGTTCATCTTCTTCCCCATCTTCCTCTTTTTTTGTTTTTTTTTTAAAAATTTCAATTCTCCGCTAAACCGTCGGGACTCGATCAGATCTGTAATTCWTAAAAGGACCTTCGCCTTTCTTTTGTTTGGGCTGGGCTTTCTTTTAAATTTAGGGCTTGTTTGCTTCATTTACCATTTTAATTTCCATAAGAAATTGCAAATCATGAGAGTTTATTTACCTAATTATGCAATAGTAGATACACTACATTTCACTTTACTCGAGTTTAAATTTAGGCWAAATTGGTCCAAATACCACTAACTTCAGGCAAGGTGCGTGAAACTGCACAAACTTGACTACTKGTCGTACTGRGTGYAAARAATAGTGTACATGAGGTTTGTAATGAAATAATTTGGCCAAAATAAAAACATTTACTACCTTATTCAATGAYATTTGAATACAAAGSCTTAGAAATAATTTTATTTTGGTCTAATTCCAATAGAAAATTTCGTCACAAATCTCATATGTGCTACTCCTTACACTCAATGATCAAGTTGATGATGTAAAGTGCACCCAATCAAATTRATGTTGTTTAATGCACCTCAGCCAAATTGATATTGTTGCGGCCAATTTTGTGAATGCCTTAATTTTATTAAGTCTATATGACCTTAAACTAGGAACAAATCATGATGGAGTTTTCACCTAAACTTAGATATTTGATCACAAGTTTAAATTATCACTAATTATGACTTAGCTTGTACTACGGTTATTACTACCTGTTGTTACAAGTGTAACATGTATTTTGAGCTGGAGGATTGGAGGGGTGAATATGCTCCACCTAGTCTTGGCTAATCCAAAGGTCGAAGCTCCCAAGGATTCACTAGGTCAGAGGTCAGAGCTTATTCATCAAGCCTGATAATGATTCGCCAGACTAGTTGATGATTAGCTGAGCACCAATGTGATTCTCCGTGCAGATTTGGAGATTCACTGGGCAGTTGGAGGTTTCGCTAGTCAGTTGGAGGATTCGCCAGCACTTGAAACAAAGGAGATAATCTAACGATTAAAGTATCTCCTTCGATGCTTAAGGCAACAAGTTATAAAGAGGGTATAAAAAGTAAATTGAAAGGAGTAAGAGAATCTTCCTTTTTTTGTGAAATTAAAAGATAGGTAAGTTGGTATTTGCGAGTGATTGATGGGAAATGATTGATGTAAGTTGGGAAATGTGCAATCATTGGGGTATTTATACTATTCCCAATGATTGTCTCTCCCAATGATATGGTGATACGTAGCACTAGGCTATAGGTAACAAAAAGGCGGGCTGGCTTTGAATATGCCAATTGAGGCCTATGATATGATTTTTTCAACTTTGTCAAATAAGGCAGATTTCACTAATAGACGATGATCAATTAATTACCGTTTAAATCTTGATTACATGACACATGGCATGTTTGGAGGGTGTCACATTACCCTATTTTTAGAGCCACATGGCATCCTACGAGGATGCCACATCACTACCCTTTTGGCTCAATTGTCATTTTGTGAGGGTTTTTTTTGTGTCAATTCTTTGACTTTTCGGGTTTTGTTTCAAGAAATAAAGCTTGTTCAATTCCACCTCTATTTATGAAATGAAATAATTAACACTTCTTCAATCCACTCACTAGCTCCCATAAATGTGCTCAAGTACGAGGACAAACAATTCAATTGCGAATGAGCCTTTAACATTTTTGTCACATGGATGGAACGCATTCTAAAACCATAACTAAAGTTTTGAAGTTCATTACAAATCGTAAGCTTTTGTCTTGTAATTTTTTTTCTCTACTAGTAAGATTTTTGTATATCATTTTAATCTTTTGACGAATAATTTAACTATCATAGAAACAATTATATCAAAACTATTTTTTTT
>SNQN01005261.1:0-13476 GCA_008642245.1 Bassia scoparia | reverse complement strand
TTTTTTTTTGGTGGAGTGGGATTAATATAGTGTATGTCCGTTCAACCACAACCAACCTACTAGGGAAACCTAAGATAATGTAATATAAGAAACAATTTTCCCACGATGTAATATCCTAACAAAGGACTACCAATATTTTATCACATCCTAATATTCATATGGAAAATATATCACACACAAATTACAAAATACAAGCCATATATACAAATTTAGTTTGAGTATATGTGTGTACCATACAACGTAACATTACCAAATTAGTAGGGCAGTGTATACACTATACTATAATTACCAAAATATTGAGCTGCTAATTAATGATAGATATCCAATTGCATATGCTTTTACAGAAGTTCGTTCTCGACAATAATCCCACTTCCCTTATAATTAAGCAACAATCTTCCTTCTAACTGTCAATCCTATACCAATCCCTACTAATCTTTTTTTTTTTAATAAATATTTTTGTTCAGGCCAATTTATATCTTAATGTGTATTCGATTTATTTTTTGGGTGGAAGTGATTAATTGATTAATAAAGTGAGTATAGATATTATTGTGAAGCAACGAAATGATCATGTAAAGAGCTGAGCAGCAAACCTCTTCCGGTTTTGGATGTCAATGGAATCATAGACGACATTGTTATAGGTTGTGCCATACTTATCCCGCAATAATCACTTCCCTTCCCAACTGTATCTAGGGCGATGATTCTAAATGGTAAGGAAATTAGACGTGTCTGATGCATTCATATTTCCCAAGCGACAGGATCGATATGGCTAGCGTTACGGACCAGACCTGACCCCGGTTTGTTATTATTATTCCCACTGTATGGCGGGTGTGCGGTCGTCATTTGATCGGATTATTATACCTCCCTCCTCCCATGTCACCAACAATGTACGGTTGACACCCCCGCCCGCTTCCTCACCTCCTCCAGATTCATATCATTATTATTATTATTCGCCATCATATCATGTTAAGACTAGTCTTTTCCCTGGTTTCATTTCCATGTCCATCGACAGGATGCTGCTGGGTGATTTGCATGTCTGACCGCTTCTTTGCTTCTTTGGGCTTCTTTTCTCATTCACATGAACTCCCATTGTCGCTGGCGATTATCTATTTCAGACCAATAACCCTTGGATTGAAAAAGTTGTACGGTCATTTACTTGATTGATATTGTTTGATACTGTCGTCATTCGTCGTTGTGTCCGTCTCTTCTTTCCGCTTCCCGCCTGGAAGTATTGTTTGCCCTCTACGATCTTGTCCTTCGTTAGTGTGGACTGGCTCATTTTTCCATGAAAATCAATTCATTGCCACCATCTGTTTGGCATGGGCATCGGCATGTTGCTGTGTTCGTTTCCCTCCAGAATTGCCACCTATTTTCTCTTGTGTCTTTGATCTCTTTCCAAAGACATCTTCTCCACCATTGCTTCCATAGGACCGCCAACTGAGGCATTGATAAACCAGTTTGACAACCTAAAAACTAATATAACCACATGAAAACATAACCAGTTACATCTTGTAAGTACTGTAAAAATAGTAACATCACGGTTTCTTGTACCCTAAACCTTTACTACTTCAGTGCTAGTAATTTGTATAACCATGCACTACACTTGCCTGCATGGAACTTAATGTTGTCTCACCTTCCATATTATTCATACCTCATAATTTCCAATCGTAATTTTGTATGGATTGCATGCTAACGTTCATCATATAAATAATACTTATATAAGTATTAGGATAAATGACGACGATAATTAACCTTGATGCCTATAATTTGATAAAAAAAAAAAACAAAACTAACTAATTGAACCGCCCATTTGTTTGTTTTCCAAAGTACGACGTACTACCCTGGCTTCTTGATAGCCTTGTTCGTTTGGCAAGCATGTGGTTTATTCTGAGTCCTTGAACCTGTTTTTCATGCAAACACAAGAACAATAACTATCATGCATTGAATAATGAACCAACGCACTACATGTTCAAGACTTGAAGCATAAACAAGCTATGTAGTATTAACTTGGACGTAATTCCGACGGTTAATAAATAAAAGTTGAGATTGTGACAAAATTTGAGTGTAATGATAGATTCATACGGATGAAGGAAGTGCTCAAAGAGCCAAGCCCGAAGAACGGAGACAGCACGTTCAGGCAAGCCACGTTGGGGCCGCCAAGCGTTGTGCTGCATCATTCCTAGCTGCTGTAAGGCTCGCTGCTGCCGTAGCTGGTGGTCCACAAACCTTAACCTTGAACCGGAACCTCCCTCAAGCTTGACATTRCTATTATTGCTGTCTTCTTCTCCTAAGCTCTTACCCGTGGCTTTTATCTGAGACATGATTGCATCTTTTAGACATCGAAACTGCTTTGAGATGGTCTTCAAGGCAAGGGAAGTGTACAGTTTCGCCGATCCACTTCCTGCTGCCTGCTCGAAGGATGACACCACCACTTGCATCTGGCTGTTGTACTGCCTGTATCTTTGCTCCACCTATAAATAATTTTAAATAAATTTAAGCCGTCAAGTATTTAATCTAAACATAATTAAAATCATCATCATTATTGTTATTATTATTTGTGTTACGACGACATACATATATTATAATGGAAGCTGCATACCCTAGCAAAGTCTCAAGACTCTCAACATAAAGGAACCGTTACTGGTTCAATTAGGATAGAATAGCCTTGTATGTATAAAGTAGACATGTATTTAAAATGAAATGTAATACTTCGTAAAATAAAAGGAAGAAAAAGGCAGAGTTGTCCAGTCTTTGCATGATGGGAAATAATAAGTCAAATGCGTAAGGTAAAAAGAAGGAAAGAAAGAAACACTCCCTTCCTCCAATAATATAGAAGCTAGTTACGTACGTTCGTTAATCAAGTAGCAGGTTTAATTTGATAGAATCACTCAGTAGACTAGACTGGTACTTATATGTGTGTTTGTAAAAAGAATATATAGGCATTAATTAAAATTTATAAATTTAATTTGAAACCAAAATTCCGAGAGTAAAAGCACGCATGTGAATAATTCTTTAATGGAGTGAGAATATTATTAGTAGTAAATACTAGAAAGGTAAGCAATGATTAGAATGGTACCTCTTCAAGCATGTTAAGCAACTTGGCCTTCTTCATCTGAAGTTCTTGTCTCTGGGCAGTAGATAGCTCAACTGCCTTCTTAGTATTATTATTATTATTATTATGACTATTCTCCCCACCACTGCCTCCGCTGCTACCCCCATGACTCGGGGCCTCGCCGACACCTGACTGGTCTCTTGCGGCAGGCACAGCCGCTTTTGCCTTGTCCTGGTGGGCCCCACTGGACTCTTCAGTGCGGTTGTCCCCATTATTGTTATTGTTATTGTTATTATTATCTCCACTGCCAACCTTATCATTATTGATGAAGTGATTGGTACCATTGCTAATACTACTACTTCCAACGTTGACAACTTCCTCCAGCAACTCTTGGGCAGCTTTCAAGTACTTAGATCCAGGTATGACTCCGTTCGTAGACGCCACTGTGACCTGATGATGATGATGATGATGATGACTCATCTGATTCTGATTATTCTGCTGCATACCTGGAGACAGGCTCAAGGACAGACCCTGGGCTGCAGCGGGCCTGCGGAAGCCAATCTGATCCGCCATGTCAGGGCCAGATGCAGAGACAGCGGCAGAGATTGGGGCTTGCTGGGCTGGTCCGGGGCTCCATAGGTTGGGGTGGGCTGGTYTGGAGACTGATATGGCATGCAAAGCAGCAGGGATCTGGTGATGGTGCTGTTGCAGCTGTGAGCTGGAGGAAGACGGAGACCCGGCGAGGGGAATACCGATGAACTGCTGGTGGTGCTGAGGAGGAGGCGCGTGAGGGAGGGTATTGGTGTGAGCTTGGTTGAGGAAGATCATGCTGTTATTAGGGGGTGTTTGGGATTCAGAATAGGCAGACGATATAAAGTTAGGGTTCATTAGGTATAGTGTTTGGAGGTTGTGGTTGTGGTCGCCTCCTCCTGCTGCTCCTTGGATTTCTGAACCCCCGTCAAAGTATGTTGCCATCATTCAACTCGATCTTTGATTGATTTACCACTACTATRTATGTACTCGATCGATCTTATTAATTTATTWCTATTACTATATTACCACGCACATACACATACATACAAGCATAATTATATTAATTATATAATTATCTATTTTAGATTGCTTGATTGTTCAATTCCTAATATTTAACTATTATATATAAATCATGATATATATATCAACTCAAAGTGTAGCCCGAAAAAGGCTGACATGACATTTTAATGGAATTTTGATGGTAAAAAGCCCCTCTTGCTTCGTGATCTACCCTGTGAAAGTTGGGAGTGAGCAAGGAACAACAAACAAAGGAAATACATTAAAAAAAGTGCAATAAGATTACATGTGAGAATTCGAGATTACATAATTAAGAATACAATTTCAACAAATAAAACCAGTGAATAAATAAGATTCGACAAGAATGCTAATGGAATAAGCTAGATTCAACAGTAAATGATTATCTGTATGTGAAAAGAATCAAAGATGGAAGAAGAACGTAAACTCGGTATAATATATAGAAGAATAGATAGAGAAATAGAGAGAGAATACAGCAGGGGGGTATGTAAACTGACATGCTTGTTTATGTATGGAAGTGAGGATCTGTTGATTCTGTCGAAATACGATATCTGCACTTCTCAAACTGATTTGGGGAAAATACTAAACTAGTAGATGAGAGGAAGAAGAGAAGACAGAGAGATGAGTCTCTGACAAGGGAGCTGCCTATATGTTTGAAAAGATCTCTTCTCATCTCATCTTAGCTTGTTTAAATCACTCACAATAACAAGTACGTATTGATATGAGATGATACCACTTTTTCATCTTCTATTCTTTCTTTAATTCTTTATTACTTCGCATTCGTTTACATAACTGAGATAAACTGAACTGAACCGAAACCGAAAATACTTAACTTTGATTAATATTATCTGGGATTAATATATAACTATTTAACTACTCGTATACAATAATGAAATCGATTAATATTTAACATATTATATATATTTTTGGATTAATTTTAACTTTTAACTTAGTTTAATTTAACTTTGGGATTAAATATTAAGACTTGGAGTAATAATTATATTTACTAATGATAATTTTTGGATTGATATTTTACTATTTAAATAATATTGATAATAAATAAACTTGAAGTCAGATAATGATATTAAATTGAAATGTTTAACTTAGGATTAATATTATTATATAATGCGATAGATAATTAATAATATGACAATAAATTTAACAGTCGCTATGTCATTAATCACATTATCGGTTAATATCAAATTGTTAACAAAATAATTAAGTTGAATTGAACCGAACTGAATGTAAACGAACTGAAATTAAAGATTAGGACACGCTCACGAAGTTACAAGACCCTTCCTGAGAACGTACTGTACATACATTGTTGTACAGAGTAGATGGAGAAATAACATACTCATTAGGGCAAGAAGAAGAGCATGCAGGGTATTATGTGAATATATAACATCATTCGAACACTAAATGTATGCATGGATCGGCTATACATAATTTATAATAACAAAGATGTTTATCAATATAATACAAAGCATAAATATTTCAAAACAGTTATAAATAAAGTAGAAATTTATAGACTATTTTTATGTTTAAAAATTAAAATTAGTCATGTTAGTAAAGAACGAAGGACACTAAAAGTCTTATATCAATTCAGAGATAGCGGAGAGGATACAAGGATAAAATCTTTACGGTTATTGTGTCTGTGCCGTGGTGTAGCACAAACACTTGCAATTAAGTAGTAATAGTGAATAAATGGTAGCACTCTGTTTTTCATCTAATAGCTAGAAATGTTAGAGCTCGGATGGGGTAATTGTCTTTATATGGTCGAGAGATATCCATACCTTAAGATGGCACTAAATCTACCCTCTTTGTACGTTGCTCTATTTACTAGTTTTACTCTTATTACTTTAGTACTCTACACTTTCTACAAGAGTTTCTCACCATAAAAGAGTGTAACAAAATGCATTGCTTCAACTGTAAGGTTAAAGAAATTTCTATGTTAAGTCATCCCTTGTTTTAATATAGACAGACGTAATATAAAAATAACAGGGCTGGTATTATGCATAATGCAAAGAAAATACTTTATCGCGAATGTAATTTTTGATGATGTTTGGACAAGAATGAAGTCTGTGGTTTCAAGAAATAAGTATATCATACAAGTTAATACAAGTCAAATGCCTAATTGAAAAGAAAAAGAAAGGAAAGAATAAAATATGAAAGAATTTAGATTTGGAAAGTTAGAAAATGGAGTCAATAAGAATAAGTTCATTGTGTGTGTTGAGTGCATCCATGGTGAAACATTTTTAAAAATGTAATCTTGGGAAAATAATGATTAAGTTGTACGATTGTTTTAGAGATCATATATTTTCTCGTAGAATAATAATGATATTAAAATTCGATATGGTATAAGGCATTTGAGGATGTAACAAAATGATGTATTAAACTAAATATATATAGTTGGCTATAAAATATACCACATGTTCACCATAGATATTGCTACGTAGTATATAGTTAATTATCAAACAATAAACTCGTATGTATTCAAAGTCTTTACCCGTTTAACGACAAAGGTACTAAAGAAATTTATAGTAGCTTCTTTCTATGCATATAAATATTCTTTTCAAGTTACATCATTCACTTATCACAGCTACAATATTACAATTGTATAAAGCTAAACAAATCTGTAGCTTAAAAGGTGTAATGAATAATAAAGTGTCACAACAAAGAAGTAAGAAATGGTTGAACTTGTAGATCGAGTTACAAGGTTTTGTCTAAGCTCAAGTCTATTTTATTTGATCATGGTCGCATCTTTGTAACTTGAAATTTTCATAATATTTTCTAATTATTTTGCTTTAATAATCGATGGTTTGATCTTATTTTAATTGTGATTATGATCAAACTTTTTAAAACTTCTCTCCTATTATGAAGACATGTTCAGAGCTCGTATGTGAAACTTGGAATAATAAATAAAATAATGATAAACACTGGACTCTTTTAACATCTTTAATATGTTGTTTTTTTTTAATTTTATACGAAGATTTTTCATCAAGAGTAAACTACGCTTTAAGTTTTAGAGAACCTGGTATATCTACGTAGTTTTTACAAATATATACAGAATCTGATTGTGATGGATTTTTATGTAAGGCGGAGGAAATGGAAATGGAAATAGAGAATGTGAAAGAATAGAAGAAAAGCTAAAATACACGAGTATAATAATTTGAGTATTACCTTTCCTCATTAGGGTAATAATTACCAACTAACTTATTCAAATATTTATGACGAAAGCACGTTTGTTCAGAAAGCTTGGAGATATCACAAAAACATAAAAAAAAAGGCAAGTGTGAATATATTGTTCTGTTGCAATGCAATTTATTTTTGGTATTTATAGGCATTGAGACTGCAAGGGTGGAACACGCTACTGGGAATAGTGGCGGCTGGGCGAAAAAAGAACGAAGAAAAACGAGGAAACGTCTGCTTCCAACAAAGCCCCCATCGTCCTTGATGGTAAATTTACGTGGAATGGTAAACCAACCTCTCCTTTCTGTACAGTTTAAAATTATAAATTAAATATGCCTTTTCTTTTGGTTATTACTTTTTCTCAAMATATTTCACTTTCACATTAGTAAAACTAAATTGAATRATGGACAATTGAACAGGCAGTGTATATTCAAATTCTTCCTCCGTAACATAAAAAATACAGTATAATTATCTCAATATAAGTATATTACTATGTGCGCGTGACAATTATTACAGTGTAACAGAAACGTGGTTCATGTTAATTCATTTGAAATAAAAATAGAATGCTAAATATCTTGTTAGGCCAGGATAGACGAACTGGATCGAACTGCGAAGAAAAGTCAGGCAGAGGGGGGGCCCTAATCCCTAGTGATGAATTGAATTCGAAATATCTCCTTGTCTTTTGTCTTAAAAATAGGCAAGTGGTTTAAGCAAAATATGTGGTGGTGGATGGTGATAAGGGAGAGGAGAGTAGTAATGAGATAAAGTGATGAATGATTGAAGGGCTGAGAGAGCAAGGAAAGAGGAGGGCGTTGTAATAGTAGTATAGTACTACACTACTACGGTGTGAGGAGAAAGCACCAACCACCATCAGACAAATTAATACATGCACTCTCTCCTAAATCCTAATCTAATCACACTAGCAATAGGATCCATCCATAGTCTTGACAAATTAAAGGATCGGAGATGGGTCGAATATAGCCTAACACTAGCTATATATGTCTTAAATTAATTAATAATGGGTCTGTGTCATACATACATGATCGATGGTATGGGGCAACCACCTTGAATTCTTTCTACCTGTGGACTACTGTGCTAATGCCCATATTCATAATCATTCTAATTCCTATGTCTTCATTATTTGTTTCTCTATTACAGTACTAAATTTACTACTCTCGATGTGTAGTACAATAATGTGACACCATCTGACCATCCTATTTCTTTTGTTAATTGGATCCATTAGTACGTACTCGTATTAAATATTAATTCTTTCTTTCCCAATTGAACGGGAACAGTATGATGATATTCGGTAATCATCTATCCCCCTTGCCCAATTTATCTCCTTTCTTTTCCTTTCTCGTGGAATTGACAGACTGAATATCATATTCATAATTTCATATCCCAGATGCTGCGGGCTTGTATGTATCACTATTCACTACATACTAGTACTACCAGCATAATATTAATATGTATGTTCCAACTTCCAAGCTAAGGTTGGAAACTTGGAGTGGGGGCGCAATGTTGAGTCTAATATTAAGAATTATCAATTATGACGACCCTACTAGGAGGGCAAATTAAATAGTATAAAATTCAAAGAGATTAATTAATTAGCTAGAAATTGAAGTGAGTAACTAATTAATAAATTAATTAATTGGTATATTTATAACGGCCTTTAATTTTGCTTTTAGGAGTCGTTTTCGACATGATTACACAATAGCTATTTTGCTATATATGTATCTGGTAGCTACTAGCTAGGGTCTGCATGTTTTGCCATTGTATATTTGTATGCATCTCTGCACTGAGTCGATTATATACGAAGTATGTGATTGCAATGAAGCAGTGGAATAACTTTTTATCCCATCCACCCCAGCCCAGTTTCATCCATCTTCCTCACTCCTCACTAATAATGGATTTCTCCCCAACTAATTATTATTGTGCCTAAGACCACTTTTCTCTCATACATCTTTATTATCAAGTACCACTACCTTACTAATTACTAATTACTAAACCTTCGTTACGTTTCTGTAAAAATTATTGGATCGATTGAACAATACATGCAAGAGGGCCGGGGGTGAATTGTATTGAGGAACTTAAGCTACTTTTTGCGGAATATAAAAGAAACTTAACCAAAAGAAACTTGAGGCTAGCTAGAGAATTTTTCCAACACARAAACTCTCAAGACAAACGCCGAGAGAGGAAAAACTCTGGCTTGATACAACACAGGACTTCGTCTTTTATTATAGTAGGATACAACACCTAATACAATCTAAGACCCTCGTTCTCAGTTCAACAATGAACTTCTTGAACCCTCGTAACCAACTAACCCCTCTGTTGGTCACACTCTCTAACTCTCGATTTCAACTGAAATCCCTCGGCTATGAAACACTCACAACCCCTCGCTTCAATCAGATCAACAGATCAAAGCACTTACAACTGAATAAGACTTAATAACTTGGCACTGGTATATGAAGTAAAAAACTCCGATTAATTCTTTGCTCAAGGGTATATATATATATTGATTTACTGAATAGAAGTATTTATAAGAAGATCAGAAGTGCGTGGAAATCAAGCAGTCACTCCACTATCACACTACATCCTATTTTGTAGGAGTAGTGCTTAGTGGAACTTGATCACCAARTCCACTCCACYACGATCTCCACATTGTTAGGTTTTTAGCCGGTTTACTGCTTCCTTTTATTTCTCAAGTGGTTAGCTTGATTAACAAGCTTCCTGTTGCACGTTGTTTTAAGCCAATCAAATTTTYCAAAAATCAAGGAAAACATTTTCTTCTAAACCGTAAAACCAAAAATATTTATCAAAGATAAAACATTAAGTTCAAAGATAATATAATATATAGTTTTTAAGAAATAAAGAACCAGAAAATAATTCTTAAAAATTATAAAAAGATTATATTTTATTTCAAGATATTTACAAGTTACTTGGGTTTTATTTCGAAATGTCTTTTTATAAACCACCAAATTAAATTCTTTAATAAATTAAATCACAAACATTATATTATATATCTTTTATCCTTTGAGCTAATACTTCATTCCTTAATGTCAACCTGTACAATAAATCTAAAACTGTAAAATCCTAGATAGATCTACTATACCAAACTTCTCGAATACTGTTTTAGGCAATTCTTCCAAGGAACTCGAGCTTCCTTAGCTTTGATGTGAGCTTCTTCCTTAAGCTCTGTTTAATGCATCCAAAAGACCCGGGAACTTCTTCCTTCTCCTAAGGATATCCTCATTCCTTTAAGACATCTTGGATCATTAAAACCTGAAATCACAACACTTAACACACACATTAGATAATCACTTATGAGTTTACTTTGTTGGTTTGTTGTGCCATTCATTTCAAAACATATAGGGTTCAACAAAATATTCCACCGATCTGCTAAATTTGGCACATAGTAATAATAATATCTACTAATATATATTTACATATATCAAATTATATAATCTGTATGTATAGATACATTAATATAATTGGATACAAATAGAGAAAAAAATTAAAATTACTAATAGTGGATGATTACCATTGTGTGATTAATTAAATTAAATTAATATAACCATAAATTAGTATACTAGGGCATTAGTATAGAGGATTTCTGGAGATGTTTATTTTTGTTTTTTAGGTTCATAACCCAACCCTTGGCCAATTGACTCATTTTTGTGTGGTTCATATAGAGAGAGATTACAAAATAGTGAGTGGTTTACAAATAGGGATGTCGCATTTTGGTGGGATCCTCTAGGATAAAAAAAGAAAAAGTAATTTAAATATGAAGTAAAATTAGTAAACTTTTTTAATTTTAAAATGGTTAAATGTGGATCCAATATAAATCTTGAAAATGTTTGTTCTATGTTGATCACAGTTTTGATTGAGAGACGAAAGAAATTTGTAGAAATGTGATGTAAGCATGAGGTTTATATGCTATTGCTATTGCCTTTTATAGGTTATTTCAAAAGTTTTGTACGTTGAGGAAACAATGCATGTAGATGGAAAACCCTAAGAAAATGTAAGTATGACCTTAACATTAGATTGAATTGATGAGCGAGAGTCGCGACTGCTCCCTGCATTTTAGTACAAATGTTTCTTTCTGACATTGTTAGTATTTCGGACCACCAGATTGCATGAAAACTTACGTAAGTAAGGAGTAGGAGTCCTACATACTAACATGTGCCCTTCATTTAATGAAATTCATGTAATTGTATTTTTTAACTAATTACTAGTAAAGTGATTTTTATAGGACACATTTAGCAACATTATTAAAGCGTACTTATTGCTTGAATAGTACTCCATATATTCCTTTTGTTCTACATACTGTTTAGAATTTGGACATTAGTAAAAAGGTGGGAATTTAAATTATCATTATATAGATGAAAAATAGTTAGATGAATTCTTATTTTTTTAACTATATTTTGTTATGTCTGTATTTTTTGATTTCAACGGACTCACTATTTGGCTCGCTTTTATTTTAGAAATTTAGGAAACTTCAGTTCGATCGACTTACTTAACTTACTTTAGTTCAGTTTAGTTCTGTTCACTGACCTCTCACATTTGATCTGAGTTCAATCAAATGAGCTCGTTAACTCTTTAATGAGAACTGAGAAGAGTCAAGTAATTGACCAAGTTATGAGGATGCGATGAGGTGGTAGGCGTAGGCGTAAGGATATCCAATTCCAATAAGGATGTCAAATGAGAAAGGCATTATTAATTAATTATAATTATTATCTACAGCAGAAATATATAAGGCTTGTAAAGAGCCCACGTACATTAATTGTGTTTACACATTAATGAGTTAATGAGTTGTTTGTAGACATAGTCTAATTTAATACTTCCTCCGTTTTTTTTAGTTGCCCAGTTTGACTTTTGCCACTATTCACAGGACAGCACTTTGACCAAAGTTTTGTGCTTTACACGTAATGAAAAATATAGTCAAATGGGATCTGTTAGATTCGTCTCGTAAATAATATATTAATATCTAGTTTTTTATAATTTTCATTAATCATAATTATATAATTAACGGTCAAATATTGTGTGCTCGGAGTGTGTTTTGTTGACCGGGCACTCTAAAAAAACGGAGGAAGAATTTAAAAAGAAATTAACAGGAAAAGAAAAAAAGGCATAGATCCGACTAAGTGACTAGGTAGCAAGTAGCATGTGCCAAAGCTTTTAGGGTGGAGGACAGAGATTAGTTGGGTGGGTTGGGCCACCACAAACACGCGTCGACTTGTGGGCGCATGAAGCACGGACCCAGTGAGAGATTCGTGCCGCTAAGGTGGGGCCACGAGCCCAATGAAATGGGCCTTTTTGGCTTTTATGTGCGTGTGAATCCATGGTCCAGACGGCCCTACATTTTATCTTCTCCCCATACCATGTCAATTTTTCAATGTCCCAGCCAATTACAAATTACTTTGCCTACCAATCAATACAAAACCCAGGAATTTTGCGTCCTTGAGGATATGTTCTCAGCTCTGCTGTTGTCATTTTTTTATTGGCACACGTGGCAAACCCTATTTATATACTTACGATCCGAGTATTACTCCTTGATTGTGTAGTGTATGTCAATGTGTACACTCTTACAGTTACGAGTATTACTTGTTTACACTATGCTGTACGCTTGTTATTATTAGCATCCAATGTACGTATACACTCGATCACCACCTGATCTTCTATCAGTAATCAGTTTATTCAGTTATCAGTTAGAAGCTTCATAATATATAATCTGAATATGACATTTATTTTAGCCCTTTCCGTTCCATTTCTTTTTCTCAAGTGTTGTAATTTAATACTTGTACTAAACTACTACGTAGTACTAAGTTACAATTGTCAACTTTGGGATTTTGTCAAAATTGACTAACTTCCCATCATTATTATATAATGTAAAGAAAGGACATTCATAAACTTGATGCTCCGACATTAAATCACATCTATCATATACATAGTTCATTCATGTATTAGATGTATATATATTAAAATGTAACTTTCAATAACCTACTCGAGACCATCAAAGTTTTTGAACAAAACTCGACTCGTTTTAATTTTAACTCACGATGTAAACAAATTATTCTAAGCAATCTTAAACTCAAACTTGACATACACCATATATAAAATTATTAAACCACACACTTTTTAGGGACATGAAGAGTTAAAACAATTACATA
>SNQN01005260.1:24402-45734 GCA_008642245.1 Bassia scoparia | reverse complement strand
GCAATCTCCAGTGACATGGCCAACATCCTTGTGGAAGTGGCAATGACTTTGGCATTAATCCCGAGTTCTAACTCGGTTTTTTATTGATGGAGGGTCTTCAATTGTGCACTGTCTTTGCTAAACCTCCGTTGTTACACATTGAAGAGGATCCTTGGTGTATTCTACAGTGGGGGTGTAGTTTTTGAAACTTCTTCTTTTCCTGGCTGTTGCCTTTTGGAGAAGTGCCCTCCTTCCTCATATTCCAGGTACCGACCTCTTCTGTCGTGTCCTCACATCTTCTGGGATGAACCTGGTTGCCTTTGAGGTTTTGTAGGAGGGAATGGTCACTTTTCCTTGGCTTCTTCACGTGCGCAAGGACTTCTTCAGCATGAATGCCCATGCTTCAGCTTCCCTCATCAATTTCGTTCAAGTCTTGGACCCTCTGCTTACCAATTTGGAATTTGAAAGGACTGTCTTCATCCCAGGGTCCTCGATAGATAATTATCAGGATTACTCGGTCTGGAAGGTCTGGAATTTGAGGGTTTCGTTGTTTGAAATCGTTTGACATAATCCTCAAAGCTTGCATTGGGTCGTTGTTGGATTCTCCCAAATGCAAGCTGGCTTTTCTGCTTTGGCGAGTGGGTGCATGGAATGATGAGTGGGAAGAGAACTAGCCAATTCGTTAAAATTATGGATGGAACCTGTTGGATAGCCAGCTGAGCCACCTTTGAGCTAAACCCTTGAGGGTAAACTGCGGATAGGTACTTGCACACATTGCGTTCATCGGCTTGAGTGGTCAGCATTAGAATGCTTGTACATTGCCAGTGATATCTGGGTCGGTGGGTTCTCATAGCCATGCGATGGAAGACTATATAATCTTTCTGGGATTGAGATTTGCCATCAAGATCTGAAGCAGAAAGGGCTTTTGTCCTTTTAGGGAAAGTCCTTGGGCAACCTTCCGTCCGTCCTTTGGACGGAAGAAAACATGCCCTGTGTTCCTGGTTAGGCACCGCTTCCAGGTGATAAAACCCGCGCATTCGGTGGGGAACGAACCTCTGGCTCCCGGGATCTAGATGCGCTCCGTTGAATGACTGGCAGAACGATGAGTTGTTCCATGGGCTTCTGAGGGAACGAGAGGATGGATTCCGTGCATAACGGGGTAGATCCTTGTTAGGAGATGTTCTCGTCATGAGTAGCTTGCTAAGCTTCCTCGAGCCTTTTCTTGTCTCGAGAACCCTTATTGCATCGTTTTTGGCTCTCGCTGTTCTTCTCTTCTTTGAATAATGTTGTCCTTGTGTTTCCATTGTTAAGAGGCTGTGCACGCCACAGACTTCTGTTCTTTCTATGGAGTGTCTCGAGGACATCTTCGGACTCTGACTTATGGCTGGATCTTTCATCATCCCATCATTATGGAGGGAGTCGGATATGGCCTTCATTGATTGAGTCCGTGGGGCAATAGAAAGGGCTTAGGATGTTGCGGTATATTTCTGCCTAGCCTGACTCTTCTCCTTTTCAGGGGAATAATCTGGGGTCTCCACATCTTCCCTTGTTCTGGGGGTAGTGAATGCTTGACTTGGTTGTTTTGAATGTTGGGAAATCACAGGAGTAACTGTTAGTCACGGCCTGAGTGTGAGCAGGAGCCTTCACTGCCACCTCGCCGTTGTTTTTTCTTACGCTGAGCCTTCAAGCGTGCGTTTCTCCTTGAGGGCTTGGAGTGTGAGCCTTTTCATGTCTTGTTGTTCTGAGAAACGCTCCAATACCTCGTCTTACCCCCGTGCTTATCTCCTTCTTGAAGTATATCAAGAGTGACATATCTCCCATTCCAAGTCTTGGAGGGAGAGCTCTGTTCCTAGGTGAGGTGCCAGGTCTTCCTCCCCATAGAAGAACTGAATGGTCAGGGTTGGTTCTCACCATTGGGATTGCTTTTCTTTTTCTGAAGATGGGGAGTTGTTCCTACCCATGGTCTGGTTGATCATCTCTTGAAGTCTTGATTCGCCTCGCCCCACAGACGGGCCAAAATGTTGGTTGCAGTTTCCGCTTGGATCACTACAGGATTTCCTCTGCTTCAGGGTTGGGGAGAGATTTGGGTGGAGGCTTCCTTCTTAATGCTACCTCAAGAGAGCTGATCTCGGTCTTGGACCTCGGGAATGGCTTGGCATCTTACGTTCTTGAGTCGCCTTAGCCCTGCAAGAAGGTAAGAATAAAAAAAATTTTCCCTTTTGTTCTGGGATTTCTCCCCTCCGATGCTAAGTAAGTTAACGGGAGGAGGACGTACTAAATGGCTAAGCTTATTTAGAGAGAAGTTAGAGAGATGAGTTCCTATATGGGTGCTTAAGTATGAAGGTCATGCTCTCAAAATATGAAAATGTTGTGTGGAAAATGATGCTCTTAAGGTATTTATAGGCTTTTGCCTTTACCTCTGGGGGCTCGGATGTGTGACACTTGGTCACCATGGCCCTGTGCATCGGTTTTTACCTGTTTTGCTTGCTTAGCTGTTTCTTTTACGGTGATCGCTGCCGGTTTCGCGTCGAATACTTACTGGGTCTAATCTACCTCTCGGCTTTCTGACACGTGTCATCGAATCATAATGCTGAGGTCGGATTTCCTCAACCCGCAAAATACGACACGTGGCTTCAGCGTTGCCACAAATCAGGAACATCAATTCTATATTCATAACAAACTTGGACAGTAATAATGATTAAATCGTGATCTTTAGCGTTGAAAAATTTTATATACAAATCTTAATTCTTAGGAGTAATTGGGTATCAACATTCGCCGCACACTGTGTGCATTAATATCTAGTATCAATAGTGATGGATAAGAGAAGATGACAATGGATACGTCTAACGCAGATCGACCCATCCAAACCTACCTTGAATATATATAGAGGGGTAGCGTCTTAATTACGAATTTGTTGACGCCTATGGGTACGGGTAGGGTAGTGGGATATTAATAATTTTCTTGTGTAAGGGAGGGTAAGGGTAATTAGGGTTCTCAATTTTCTTTTTACCCAAACCTCCAGACCCTACCCATAGAATCACTTAATATATTACGGATATAGTGTATTATATATATAATTATATAGTATATATATATATATATAATATTATATATTATATATATATTATATATATTTATAATAGTATATAGGTATATATTATTATATTATATAAATTTATATATATATAAATAATATCTTTTTTTATAATATTATTATGAAGGTCAATGGTTTAGTTCTTGACAACTGAAAATTTGGACTGAAGACTGGACTTATTTTACCGATGAACTAGTTTATTTAGTATTGAACCTGAACTTATGGTTTTACTGGCAAACTTAACAAATTTCTAAGGATATTTTTACTGCATTGGGTTATTTACTGAACTGTATTTTGTTTTTAGCTGAAATTAATTGAAATAAGTTGACGAGAGCAAGTCTAATATGAAATCATAATAAAATATTACTAAAGCCAGATCCCACCTAAAAGTTAATTTTTCCTCCCAAACCTTTTATTTCATCCCAAATTATGTGTTTTTTATTTTATTTTCATTTTACATTACAATTATTTCTTTAACCATTCCCTAGATGCATTTATTTCATCTTTAATCATATTATTATACAAATACTTCTTCTATTATTTAGTAATACTAAATTAATTGATTAGTTTTTTCTTTCAAATTTTACTATATATTTATTAGTTACTAATTCTATTTTAAATACAATTTTGCACTTTTTTTTAATGGAAAATCGACGCATTTGCTCGGAATCATCTAGTATACTATTATTAAATGATTTTTAAAAACTACAAAAAATGAATTTCAAATCCGCAAGTCAATTAAATTACAGTCGTATCAATTCATCAATTTCTCTCCTTTCTCGTCTCTTTGTCCTCTCACATCTCATCTCCACCGAATCACTTGCACAAGCGCCGCATCATGAACATTCGAGTAAGAAGTATTAATAATACATGCAAAAATATAAGCTGGATATTTTTTTGGATATTTTTATATTTGACCCATCTTTGGTACTAGACCCTACTCATACTCCTGTTCGGACCCTACGTATATGGTTAAAGATCCTAAAATTTTTTTTACCCTGACTAGTTATGGGTATGGTTATAAGTCTAAAATTTTTAAATCAAGTATTAGCATATGTAAGGATGTAGCTTATTACCCTACCCAGACCCTGCCCGTGTCATCACTAATGTTAAGTGTTCGTTTAGGACAGTATGGATGTCTGAATGAAGTTTAATGAAGTTTCACAATACAACTTATTCAACATGTTGCTTTTCCCTTGCTATTTGACGCAAACTACTTGGCGCGAATTCCATCCCTACCCTCCACGAAGCTTAGCTATCAGTTCGATCTAAAAAAAAACAATCTTCACATCCTAAATATATGTCATGCATGTGTGATCGATCAATAACGAGTTGGTATTATAATTATGCTTGACTTATTTGTTATTTGTTGTTGCATGATGATGTACCGTGTAGCCAGTAGATGGGTCTTACAATTAGACACACAATGATTGAAACCTTCTCTTCTTTAATTTACATTATAACATGACTTAGGATCAATATATAAGCCGTGACTAGTTTGTTCGTTGGTTAATAACTTAAACAGTTAAAGGTTTGTGTCTAACATAGATATTCGAATCCCTTTCAACTACAAAATTAAACCATACGGAGTAATATCAACACGTACGGTCTATGCGAAACGGTGAAAAGAATAAAAGTTAGAAAAAGTTAATTTCAATCAGTAAATATGAATATCATAGCCTCATAAAATGAGTTTTGAAATTCCAGTAATCAAATATTACTGGTCATTCTCAAAGTAGCCTTACAACATACAAGATCTCATAATAAAGAAAAAGTTGGATTAAAAAAGAAAAAAGAAAAAAGAGAAAATAAAAAGACAGAGATCATCACTGAGTAGTTACTAAAAATTGTACTCTATATTAAGACCTCCTATTCATCATTCAACACATAATAATCCTACGCCAGATTTCTATGTAATCTCACAAGAATTGTTCAAAACAATATTAAGAAACAAGAGAAAATAATTAAGAGTAATTTAAAGAATTTCTTAGCCAAATTGTAAAGGATGTATATCAAACTTTACAAAGTATTTTCGAAAAATTATGTATAAATGATCCAACGAATTTACTCATATTCTTGATTACTTTCCAAAACATTAACCATAAGTTGCATCACCCTAACCCTCATTTGCAACGAGATAATGTAGGAGGCTGTATCTCTAAATAGTCCTTCCAACCCTTGAGGGGATGACTCGCGACTCGGGGTTGGAATCAGCCTCTGTAGGATTTGAACCTTTCTRCGGACCCCYTTTTCGTCTCTTCGGTGAGTGATTGATCTCCTCCTCTTCATCAAAACCACCCTTTTATTCCTCCTCAAATGCTTGTGTTTCCTRCTTGTTTGCCTTGGTGTTTCCCTTGTACACAAAGAACCATTATTATGATTTGATGTGTTACTACTAGTACTAGTAGAATTTCCCTTATTCTCTAGTATCACACCCTTCAAATTTAGTAGCAAATTTGTAGGAGCTCCCATTGTATAACTATTGTTACTTCTTTGATGTTGTACTATAATATGTTTTTCAAAAACTTAGAACAACAAATGAAGAACGAATATAATGTACAACTTTGAAATAAAGGTTTTTTTTTTGGATTGGTGAGAGCAAGCTAATTAAAATGTGAGCAACACAAGACCCTTTATATAAGTTGAAAATGAAGGGAGTGGTGAATGATTTGTTGGCAATTAAGATAAACATGGGATTTATAATGATATAATCAACTCAATTAAGGCATTAAAATATGATTAATGACCTACCAAATGACATATTTCATTGGCAAGCCTCCAACACAAAGGATAATCAATCAATTATGCCATGTGTATAATTTTCTAGAATTATAATTTTATTATGATGGGTTATTATAAATTAATTTTTAGGTTTTTAGCTTTTGGCATGTTCTCCTACTCTAAAGCACATGCTTCCACATGATTTGAATTGAAGAGCACCACTATCCCTCTAACATACCAATAACAACGAAAATCCTTAAGTAAGCCATGCACCACGCCTCCTCTCTCTCTAATTTAAATCTCTCTTACAAACCTCTCTAATCTCATCAATACACCCTGTTATTCCCTTTTCAATTGCCACCTCCAAATTCATTGCATTTAATTTCCTCATATTATTATCATTTCAAAGCAAAAATTATTTCTTCAAATTACCAAAATTTAATAATCTCAATTTATTATATATATTATATGGTCCATTTTCCAGCTCAACAAGTTATGCATTGCATGCATATTATATTAGGCAAGCCTACTTATTATTAAATCGATGTTGTTAACAGCGCCCCAACATGCATGTTAGATAATCACTATTACACTAAATATATTTCTAAAATGATATTAATTTGATTGTATGTAAATTCACGCATCAATAATTAATGTATTTAATTAATGTTCATATTCAATAATATTTATATTTTTAGTTATTTATCTGACGTCCGGGATGCTCGTTAGTTTTGAATCTTCTTATTAAATTAACTAATTTAATTACTAAAAATATTGTTCATGTATATAATAGTGATGGTTGTCCAATCCTTTGCATGTTCCAAAGAGGAAACCTCTTAAAACATTAAAAAATTGTGAGAGATAGGATAATCAGTTGATTATCATAGGATAAATATATGGGTTAGGAATGAAATTAACATGCACACGTCATATTCTATGATTTAATTAATTAATAAATTTAAGGGGTGTTTGTTTGGATAAGAGAGATTTGATTCTGACAAAAGATTCATGAATCTGATCGAAGTAGTGAAGTAACGTATGTACTTTTATTTATTTTTCTCTTCTTCACAATTTCACAAATGCATGCCAATTATTCATGTCTTTGCCTTGTCTGGTTCAAAGCATTCCACGCATACAACAAAATTATAGTTTGAGTTAATTTATATTCGTACGTACAATTCTAGCTTTTGTATTGCCAAAATAAAACTCTTTGTTTCATTCCATAATTCATCACTTTTTTCACAATCAAATTCAATCATTAGTAGTTAAGTTTACAATATAGTTGTTGATGTATGTTCTATGCTGCAATTTATCTCTTAAAAAATTCAACATTACATATTCGTTATTAGTATCTTGGGTTTTTGAGTTTCTCAAAAATATACGCGAAGATAGTTAACCCTAATTTTAGGTACATTTAAATCCGATCATTGATCAACTAAACAAGGCGGCATGCATGACATTGATGTATATGACATTAGTAAAAGAATGTATATTTGATGGCTAATTGTGTTAATGTCTTATTGTTAACATATTATTGTCAAGCATGTTAAGTCTATTCAATTAGCCAACTACTGCAATATCCACAGTTTCTGATATAGGATATTGTCGGTTTCACTTGCGTCCTTACAATGTATATAAAAAAAAGCTGCAATTTCCAACCTAACTCTTGATATACGGATATGCATGCATTTTCATTCGAGTATAAACAATAATATTATAAGAAGTATTAATTAATTAGCTATTATATATAAGACTTTAAATGTTGATTTGAGCTAATAATAATGGATGAACATTTGGGAGTTTCGTGTAAAAAATGAAACATAGAAGTGTGATTATGCAACTCACCCTACTTTTCCATGGCGGCTTGGGTTGTTTTTTAGTAGAATGGGGGGTTACTTGCTTGTAAATGAATCTAAATTTAACGAAACTATGAAATATGAATCTGTTGCTTCAAGTCACATACATTCGCCTATTATCTCAACGTTTTTGGGCCGAAGAACATGCATGCACATGTACGAATATTGTTGTTTGCCTTCTAACTTTATATATATACATACCATTTAGAAGCATGCAAATCAAAATTAAATCATTAACATTGAGTAGTACTATATGGTTTCAGGGGTGACACTGGATAGTTCAAGCAGTCAAAACTTCTTTCCCGGTTATTAGGAGATCATAGAATCGATTCTCATCTTAGCCCTTCTGCCTATCTTAACGTGCGCGCACACACACAAAAAAAAATGCTTTGTTCCAATTATAGTACAAACCTTGTGTGGTACCTAGAAAATTGTAAAAAAAAAACTCAAGGGCTAGCTCTAGCTTAATTATCAGTGTTTTTTTTAATGTTATGAGAGCCACAAGGATGGGGATGAGAATCGATCCAAGATCACTTAAAATCGGAAGGAAAACTTTAACCATTTAAGTTATCCCTCACCCGCATCAAATGTTGTGGTGTAGTGTATATTGCATAGTCATCATCATAACAAGAAAGAGGTGATACAAGTAAGGTAATAAACAGCTAGATTATTCGACAATAAGCGAATTAGAAGAAAAAGTGGGTAGCTAGAAATGTGGAATGCACCCTGCCTACCGTTCAGTAGTTGGTAAAATTAGCAAAGATATTTGAGTAAATTGGTGGTCTTAATTAAWTAATAGTGTCTCTTATTAGATTAAATTAGATTAGATATATTGATTTGATTAGGAAGCTAATTAATTAAGCAACCCAAGATTTATATAGGATGACGGCTCTGCACATGCTTCCCTCTTATCAGCTACTATATATTGCAATTATATTCATTTAACTTTTATTATAATTGTGTTTTTTATTTGATGATTCAATTTGCCTTTCAACTATTATATTTTTTATTTTTTATAAAATGTTCTAAGTATTGTACTAGGCTAATGGATATATACACCGTACGTAGTACTCATAGACTCGACTACATATCGTATTAATTGAAGTGTTCAAGTGTTAGTAAAATAGTAATAATGTGTATACCACATTCTAGTGTGTATGCATGGTTGTCATCGGAGAGACGATTAGATTGTAAACGTTGGATCGCTAGACCGGACACTCGATTTGCAATTCGACGTGTATGGAATGTCCCCCCGGCCGGCTTGCTTCATGTTAAATAACTTGCTTGGATCGCCAGATCGAATGATGTTCTTGGAGTATAAATATCCATCATCCATGAAAGTAATAATGTAGCTAAGATTTAATATGAAGTTTTATATGTTAACCCTAAAACTTTACAAAGCTTGTTAACAATCATGATTAGTTCAAATGATAGCATGTAGACATTGTAGCGATGTAGCTAGTCATGTAGGTGAATTAAGTTATTGTTTCAATGGTTAACTGAAGGGGTTATATATGAATACACCTATTAACCTATATGCTCTAAACCAACACACTTCCGGCCTCTTTATGTTAATAATAATTGTTTGTAACAAAAGAGTGTTATTTGTGAGATATAAAATATTCTTTTATTACAAACAATTATTGACGAATTGTTGACGGTGAAAGTATAAAATGTTCGAAGCAGAACATTGTTACAAGGATGAGTGCAATAAGATCCACTACATGCATATACTAGTACATGTCGTATTGTCGTACTACACAAATGCTTTCTTCTTTAATTACTTAGGTTAGTGTATATATTATATGATGCTAAAAAGAATATAATCACGGTATATCGAAACCAATTCAAAACTTGAAAATTAATTCTTAAGCCAAACCAAGGTCAACCAAATATATAATTTCATAAGAATTAGGTCGTCAGAAACAATTTTGAGCCAAAATGTTCTTTAATTTATATATTTAATTTAATTATTATTTTATTATTTTTTTAATAGTTACACTTTGACCAAAAAGTTCTCACGTTTTTATAAGAGAACCTCTTATTGCCTCTTTTTGTCTTAACTTAATTGTGAAGTGAACTCTATCTTTTAGTTATGAGTGCGGCCAAGACTCGTATTTAACAGTACTCTAAAGACTTTCACATATACCTGTACTAAAGCTAAGCAAGATTGTACAAAAATAGCATTTAAATAAGCTTAGACGTATATATAATAGACATAAATATATCAATTGTACATTAACAAAATAAAGGCATTTCAATTGTAAAATGATAATGAAGTTCAAAGATAGACTAAAGAAAGAACRAGAAAAGATGTTCCCTTTGACACTTGTTTTCACAAGCCCTAATAATGAAATTCAAATTAAGGGTAATAAGATAGATTAAGTGATAAGTAAGCAATTCAAAAAACATTATACTCACTTTATAATTAACACACACAAACAACCACCGAACAAAAATGAAAAGAAGAAGATAGATGAAACATAGAATGAACAAATGGGGTCCACAAATGATGAGGCAAAAAAGTGAATGTTTTCATGGCATGAAATTACGGACAAAGAATGGTGACTACAACAACACAGCATGCATGCCAAATTGCCATTGCAAACAAACGACTAATTAAAGGAGGTTCTTCATTTCTTCCTTCTATGATATTTCTTGAAAAATTAACAGATCATATTCAATAACCTTTGAGGTGGACCAAAGGTTTTATGTATTATAGTGAGAGTAGTGATTTTCATGTATCATCATCATTTACATAACGTTGGAAAGCCATGTTCTTCATGTGATTCTTCTCTTGCATGAAGTTGTCACCCATGTTCTTTTCTTCTTTTCTACCTATTTCAAACATCCTCTCATGCACATGGAAATCACTCATCAATCAAATTTCATCTCCATTTTCCACCTTTGTTCTTTCTTATTATTATTACGATCCACCACCACAGACTATTCTATATTAATGTATGTCGTAGTTGGATTCATCATCATTATTATTATCATACAATATAATATTTTCGACTCATTTAATTTAATTACCTTCTATATAAAAATAACAGAACACAACGAGCGATGATAATAACCAACGTTATTTTGTCGAAATAAAATCTAAATATACAGTTTTAATTGATATATATGACCAAGCTTCTATAATGTCAAAAAAAAAAAACGGGTAAGATATTTTTTGGATAATATACATGTGGTCCTTAAGCATGATTATGCAACATCATACTTAAGGAAGCAACTAAAAAGGTTTGGTGAAACTATTAAAGAAACGTGGCATATGTATTTCCCTCTAATCAAGTTTTTTGATATATGAGTCTCATGTGGTAATGAGGTGGTCACATGATGCTAATGATTTTTCTAATTGCAGTTTAGAGCATGCTAGGGTTTACGTTATTGCTAATTGAAGCCCCATTTTTCATGTGCTACTAATACTACTCTTATTAGTAGATCTCATTCTCACCTACATATTTTAATTAATATGGATGAAAATAAATCTTATCCAAAGTTTTGGCAATTGGCTTTCTTTTTATACTTTAATTATGTACTACTATGTAGCAACTTGATTATGCTCTCCAACACAAATATGGTGTCACCAATTCAATTATTATTTTTAGGTTATTATTCTTCATTTATGTATACTAATTGAAGTGAGTAGCAAAATGAGCTAATTTCCTCAACTTTCAATGCAAGTTGAAGATGTATTAGTGTTGGTACATGTGGTACGGTCATGCAAATGTCTTTTTTGAGGTTGGAAAATAAAATATTATATTATTATCATGAAAGTCTTCTTTTTTATATCAATGCAAAGTGTAAAAAACATATATATGAGGAATGTTAGTGTTGTTAATTATAATAATATCATAGATTATATGTGAAAATTGATATGGATAAAATGATATAATGGTCTCCAACACAAATATGGTGTCATCAATTTATTTTAGGTTTAGTTTGTAGTAATATGGCAATTACAATTTACAAATTACAAGTAGCAAAATGAGCACATTTAATTTCCTCACTACACAATGCAAGTGAAGATGTAGTAGTAGTAGTAGTAGTGTGTGTATATGTTAACATGTGGTACGGTTATTATGAAATATCTTTTCTGATCTGGAAGCTGATTACAAGGGAGATACTCTACGTCCAATTATTGTATGCAAATATCCTATCGTTGAGTATTACATCTATGTACTCGCCTTGCCGTTACGAATGTAGCGAGTTTGTGTCTTTGTGAGTTCGTTCTTTGGACTTGAAAAGTGGACGCTACACATGCTCTTTTCATACTTAGCATGAATTAATTTCACTAAAAAAAGGAAGAGAATGAGAGATTCAAATCCATGATATGATATTTTGTGTCATATTGACTTTTTAATAGCAAATGAAATATACACAAAAAAAAGCTCAAATAACAACGGTACACATTAATGAACGGGCTTATGGCTCCGGTTTGTTTTGAAAGAAAACAATTTTCATGAAAAATCATTTTCTAGGAAAAGGTTTTCCTTTGTTTGTTTGATTAGAGGAAAACTCATGAAGGATTTTCTAGGAAAAAAGTTTTCCTTGTTTGTTTGATTAGAGGAAAACTCATGAAGGAAATGAAAAATGTAAATAGAATGAAGGAAGGGTGAGGGAATGAATAAGGGAGATGTAAGAAGTGGGAGAAATTGTGGCATTCCTTCTCTACAAAAGGAAAATGATTTTCCATTTTCAAAGTGACATTTTCTTCTCTTTGAGGAAAATGATTTTCCACCTCTTTCCAAAACAAACAAAGGAAACTAAAAGAGGGAGGAAAATCATTTTCCGGGAAAATTTTTCCGGAAAATGATTTCCGTCAAAAACAACGGAGCCTAAATCTTGTTCGCAAATGTATATGTTTTTTTGACAGATTTTAGGACGGGGTTACATTTTCATGACAGAAAAAAGGGGATTGCTAACGAAGTCGCAAACGACTTAAAAAAGTCGCAAACGACTTAAAAAAAAATTCCGCAATTTCGTGTGAACTTCCATTATTACCCTTGCCAAAAAAATACCAACGAGCATCCTCCACCTCGCAACCACCATGGCGCCCAAACTAGATGGACAAACCATGGGTGCCTCGCCTAGTTTGGGCGCCATGGGGTCTAAAAAATGCAGCTCGTCCAACCTAGGCGAAACCACCATGGTCTGGCCACCTGGTTAGGCTAGTGGAGTCAGAGGACCATGGTGCTCTCGCCTAAACTAGGCGGACAGACCATGGTGGTCTCGCCTAAACTAGGCGGACAGACCATGGTGGTCTCGCCTAGTTTGGGCGAGTTACATACTTAAAAGAAAACTCGTGATTTAACTAAGGACGGAAGCTCACACAAAATTGCGATTTTTTTTTAAGTCGTTTGCAACTTCGTTTAACATTTCAGTTTTTTTAGAAGTGTATCTATGAAGTAATATTCCTAATTGCCTTCGTGCTATGGACTTGTCTGCTAGTAAATTGAGCCCATTAAGCCCGTTAATCCTAGCTGAATTGTCTTTGTGCTGTATAAAAAATGGACTTATCTTAGCCCATTAAGCCTAGCTGAATTGCTAAAATGCTAATCTTACTGGACCCTGAATTGAGCTTGAGCCATGTGCCACTTAAACTAACCTACCCCAACACTTCATAACGGTCGATGACAACATATTGACATGTTATGGTCAAACATATGTCTCGGAGAGTCGGAAACATGAAAAACAAACATTGCAAACAATTAAGGACATAGGAAAAAAAAAAGAAAAAATAGTTTACAAAACAAAATAATGTTCTCCGTAAATTATACTCACCATAATAGACTAAAAAATATTGATATAAGTAATAATCGTTTCACTTAATCAAAAAAATAAATATCTCAAATGGTCGACCTCGAAATTAGGCCAAATTTTTGATTGAACTAATATAATTTCATCGAAATCCTTTTTACAAATTTGATTCAAATAAAAAAGTATGAGTTAAGTTGATTTAATTCAAACAAAAATCAATTTAYCCAACTCAACTTAAAACAAAARTCACTTTACCAAATCAATCAAAACAATATTTATAAYGTTTTCGACACTCAATCAATCGGGTCGTCCCTCCCCTTTACAACAACATATTTACACGSAAGATATCTTTTTAATTAGGARCTTTTTTTCGCCYGTTGATGATACGTTTAACCGACCTAGYAAAAAAATTAAACCGTCATTTTTTCAACACCAAGGCTATCATCTACGAGAATTGCAAGAGCTTGTCATTGAGTTTTATGATTCCGAGATAAATGAAGTTAGAGAGACATGAAATTTACTCTATACGAGGGCATACATTCTGGTATTCTTTACATGAAGGTGATTTGAAATCAACGTCTCTAACAATCACTAAAAACGCGGAAAATTCGGTAAAATCAGCAATCTAATTGATATTTCAGTCCGGGAGATTTTAAATGTGGAGTGAGAGGTTGTCATTAATAACATATTATATCAATTATATATCTCATAAAAGTTATTTAGAACGCCATTGTCACTCTGTAAAGAGCATCTTCTCTTAAAGCTCTCAAACGATGAAGAAAATTCAAATGTTTTATAGCCGTGCTACAAAAGTAACGAGCAACTTATTTCCGAGACTCTAAGTGTATACTAAATCTGTGAGAGTCAATTTTTAATGAAGTGAGGGTATAATACTGTTTAAGAGGTTGAGTCGTTTAGCTAAGGATTGTGCTCGCAATCCATACTTTCACATTGCATTTATAGGTTCTATATTACGTATAATTAGCTGCAATTAAATTGAAGTGCCAGCAATGTGCATCTATTTGCGAGAAATTGGTTTAATATGTAACTTTTGAATAAATGGATTAGAATCAACGAATGGAAAATGTTTTCACCACCTTAAGATGACTCTTATCAGAATGATCTCTTCATACTTTTAAATATGAACAAAGCTAGCAGACTCGTTAAATTCTCGGAGTATCGTAGAGATTTATGTTATATCCAATGTAGACCTTAAACTTTCCAATGATCAGAAATTTGAGAAGGGTGAAAGGTACTGAGAAAAGTTTTAAACACAGTTTTATGTGTTGTATTATTGATGAGTTATGTTTGAACGTTGTATTATGCGTAATTTGAACAAACTTGAGCAAACCAACGGTAGTTTGTACGGAATATCTAGTTAAAGTTCCAGATTTTGTGTTGAGGTTATTATAAGAGATTTCTTTAGAAGGATTTAAATTAAGGGGTTCGTATTTAATCTTTCTCATGGCTTTTGTCTTTTCAATTTCACAAGTTATGCGTTACTAATTGGTTGATTGGGAAGACACTCTTGGCCTGCAAAAAAACAACCAACTTGTGAGCTCTCTCAGATGTCTTGTTCTGAATGAGAGGTAGATTTCGCGAATGTTACGCTTTTGTGCGCTTGAACTCCTATACATATTTGATTCATAATACATTCAATTCATTTCTTGATACTTTAGTTAGGTGTATGTTAGATTGATACAATTTTTTATTCAGGTTGAATTGATCTGAGAGAGAGTGATAGGTTGAAAGGCGTTTGTTTATTTAGAATTCACTGCGAGAGAAACTTGTATTTATTCTGCGTACTTGAGAGGTTTGGATATTAGCCATCTTATTTTTTATTGGATCTATTAGTCCGCTCTTGTTATGTTTTAGGAGTATATCTTCGTAATTTTGGATTAACCACTTTTTTGTTCATCCATGTAAAGTTGGAATCTTTAGATTTGGTTGTGTTTTGTGTGATGTTTCAGATTTTAATGCATATTATTTTTGTGATCGCCGACTGTGTTACCATTTTTAAGTATGCTCGTTGGGATTTTGTTAATTCATCTATTGGTGTTATTTTTTTTATTGTATGTTTTCATTTATTTGGGTGTTTTCTTATTATTCGTTATTATTGAAAACACTTCGCAATAGTGATAATATTTATTAGTGTAACATATTGAAGCGAATATTCGCAGGTTTAGTGGAATTCTTTGAGGCAGATTACTACATGAATATTTTTTGTGGTCGAGGTTATATCAATTCTTTTTTATTGAATTAAGATTTAGTGTAGTATGCGTATTGAGCCATTACAGAAATTTTAGTTCTCGCGTTCAGTTGATTTTCTAGATGTAGGTGTGTTGTACATGATCGCAGAATTTAAATTTGGGGCACCTCTTCGCGCTTATCAGATAGTCTTGGAGTATCTATTTGATTAGATCAGGATTTAATAATATTGGATTGTAGCCGATGCACACTTAATTTAGAGGTAAGCTATAAGGTTTTTTGAGGGTGATTGATTGTTATGGTGTGTAATCTTTAACACTTGTCATTTGATAAGTTCATTTTTATGTTGTTTTTATTGAGATTTATAGTATAGATATCGGTGTAAGGTAGATATAGTTTAAGACCGTGTTGGTGGGATATACTCTAAAACCATTTAATAGTTTAGATTTGGAAAGGAATGCATTAGAACTTCATGAATTGGGAGGGATGAAGAGTTTGATTGTTGTTTGAGATTATTTCTCTTATAAGTGGTGGTTTCATTTGGATTGAGCTTCTTAGGTTGATGTATGTATACTTTGTTTTGCTTGTACTTGTGAATGCATATAGTGTTGGAAGTTGTGTCTTCATTTTGAAGACATCATCTGTTGCATTAATATAAATGATCGTTTCACACTGAGACCGTCGATGTAGTTACATATTTTGAAAACATATATCCTGTTGAATTGGTCTTCTCTTGGACAGTGTCATATCTACATGCTGAGAATGCATATACAAACAATGGATACTCAGTTACAGTAAGATAAAGTAAGAATATGCCGATTGCCGGACAGTCAAATGGGTATTTTATGGCCAATTGGCCATATAAAATCTCTTTGTGATTCTCACATTTTACTTGGATGGCATTTGATTTATGAGATGATTAGTTGATGCTGTAAGTGTTAAGTAGTAAGCATTAACCATTAACTATGTCTCCTGAGTACGTGGAACATTTGTAATATTTCAACGACATATATTTTTGGTTGAGTAGGTCTTGTAATTTTGAACTTGGTAATGCTGCCGATTTACTATTAATTCTAGTCACTGATTTGCCTCCTGAACATTCCACTTTGACTACATTATATGAAAAATTGGTAATACTTCGTCATCTGGGCATCAACCTAGGGTCTCCAAATCTCATACAGCTTCATACTTTCATTACAGTCTATTGTACTTTCTTGTTGCAAGAGGTTTGTTTTTCAAACTTGTACATTAGGTTCATTACTAGTTTAAGATTTGCTTGCAATATGATGTTACAATTCATGTTCACACTTTTGTTTCATCATGGTTTTGTCTTTGTAAATTAAAATTGAAGATTAATATCTAAAGATTTGCTTCTGATATTGAGCTGTGCCTTCCAGTTTTCCTTCTGATAATGAGCCAACCAAATGATTCTGTCTTTTCATATTCTGATACCCCTCCACCCAAGTTTTCAGAAAAATATTTTGAAATATCAGATGATAGGATATTTCGAGTAAAAGGCGTGAGTTTGCTTTCAGACCTCCCAAACAATGTTTCTTTCACTGAATACTCAATTCTCAGTAAACCCTGTGACTGTGATGCACCTCCTGCGTTACTTCGCTTTGTTGAATTCATATCTTTCAGGGGAGGCTTCTTGGGCTTCCAAGTAAAGGTGCCTTCTGATAGTGTGACAAACTCATTGGGTAAATTCACTGAAAGGAATTTCCTTAGCATTTTTAGGTTCAAAGCATGGTGGTTGTCCCAATGGGTGGGAACTAATGGGTCAGAACTAGAGACTCAGTGGGTTCCATTTGATGTCCCTGAAATTAAGTTTTATGTTCTCATTGTGCCTTTAATTGAGGGGAGTTTTAGGTCRGCCTTCACCCAGGGGATGATGGGCATGTCATGATCTGTGCTGAGAGTGGTTTCACCCTAGTAAAATCATCTTCTTTCAAGTCCATAGCTTATGTTCATGTTAGTGACAATCCTTATAGCATAATGAAAGAGGCCTATAGTGCTATTAGGGTTCACCTTAGTACATTTAAGCTCTTAGAGTTAGAAGAGAAATCTACACCTACAATTTTGGTTGGTGCACTTGGGATGCTTTTTCCTTGACTGTTGGTCCTTGTGGCGCGTGGCATGGAGTTGTCGAATTTTCAAAGGGAGGTGTTCCTCTTAAATTTCTGATCATCGATGACGGGTGGCAGAGCATCAGCTTTGATAGCGACGAACCTCCTCAAGACTGTAAGAAGTAAGAACATTGTTCTTGGACGGAACAGATTACAGCAAGACTTTACAGACTTGAGGAGGGAGAAAAGTTCAGAAAATACAAGGCTCGATCCTTGTTTTCTCCCAACTCCTTTTCATCCTACGATTTTATGAGACCCAAGAAGATAATTGCTAAAAGCATTGAGATCAGGGAGACCCAGAWTGCAGGAAAGAAGGCAGTTGASTCCAGTATGCTTTCTGAAGCACGGTCGCTGGATGTAAAAGTCGAGAAGTTYAAGAAAGAATTGCTGGAAATGTTGAGAGATAAAGACCTAGAAGATAATACTAGCATATATGACGGATATGAATGCCAAAGTGGAGAATATGGAATGAAGGCTTTTACTGAAGATCTTAAGACAGAGTTTAAACATTTAAMTGACATTTGGGTATGGCATGCTCTTCTTGGAGCTTGGGGTGGTGTCAGGCCAGGAGCAACCCAAATAAATTCCAAGGTAATGCCAGTAATGATATCCCCTGGACTTGATGGGGTAATGGAGGATGCTGCCTCAGTGAAGATAGCCGAATGCAGGATTGGACTTGTCCATCCTGATCAAGCTACTGAGTTTTATGAATTATGATGTTATGCACTCTAACCTAGCTTCTGCAGGAATTACAGGAGTCATAGTGGATGTTATAAATGTAAGTTCAATTCTTTCTGTATTTCTCATTTAATGTATTTTTTTTATATTTATAATTGCAACTTACAGTAGAGTAATTTTTAGAAATGATTGGTAATGACTCTGAAAAACCATTATTTGTGGCTAAGAACAATAACAACTTAATGTTTATTTTTGAACTAAGTTATATGAAATAAACTTCTGAAAATAGGTGGAACCAATAATATTATTCATGTATGAAAACACACCCTTGAATATCTGTGTCGACTGTGTGAGGATTATGGAGGTCGGATTCAGCTTGAAAAGCGTTACTATGATGGGCTAACAAATTCAGTGAAGAGGAACTTTAGCGGCATCAACATACTCTCCAGTATGCAGCAATGCAATGACTTCTTTTTCCTTGGAACCAAACAGATAGCAATGGGCAGAGTAGGTGAGTTTCAGTACGAGTCTATTATCTATTGTATTGAAGGAAACCAGCTGACCACTTAATAAACTGAAGTCTCTAAGGCTAAAAGGAGAAACGTTAAGAAAATCATAATGTATGTTTTGAAGAATGATTGAAAGAAATAATACGAGTAACAAACATAAAACCATTATTCTTGTCTACTTGATCAAAGTGCGAATCTTCATAAGGATATAGTCTAACAGAATGTGATTCTTGTCAGCTGATGACTTCTGGGGAGAAAGATCCTAAGGTGATCCAGAAGGAGAGTTATGGATGGTAAGGCCATTGCTCCTACAACAGCTTATGGATGGGTCAGAACGTCAGATTATTCATCCTGATTGGGATATGTTTACCAGTGATCATGTTTGTGCCACTTTTCATGCTGTCTCTCGGGCCATCTGCGGAGGACCCATTTATGTGAGCGATTCTGTTGGATGCCATGACTTCGATCTCCTTAAGAAGCTCATTTACGCTGATGGTACCATCCATCCCCATATGCCAGCACWTTGCTCTTCCCACCAGAGATTGCATATATATTCAAGAGCCCTCTTTTTGACCAGAACACTGCACTCRAGATTTGGAACTTTAACAAAGTAATCAACAATTTTCTTGTTGAATTGCATTGTGCTTTACTTCTTTGGAATGCTCATGTTTCCTAATAGAAACAAGTATTTCATTCTCCTTCATGTCACTTGTATTCTATATCTAAGAGGTAACTATTGGGAGGCACCTGGGTGTGCTAATGAGGCGTTCTTTTCTTATATTGTTGTTCTTTATCCTAATGATCCCTTTGTTTTGACAGTATGGAGGGGTGATTGGAGCCTTCAACTGCCGAGGARCCGGTTGGGATCGAAAGGAAAGAAGATTCAAGGGTTACAAGCAATAACATTACAAGTCTGTAGAGGGGTCAGTCCATGTGAATGACATAGAATGGGACCAAAAGTTGGAAGCTTCAGAAATGGGTTATGCTGAAGAATATGCAGTCTATTTTAACCAAGAAAACACCATTGTTTTGATGAAACATGATTCTGATCCCATCCAAGTTGTGCTAAATAAAGCCATCTTCCTTTGAGCTATTTAGTTTTGTGCCAGTCAAGAACATCAAGGAAAATGTCAAATTTGCCCCTATTGGTTTGAAAAGTATGTACAACAGTGGGGAGGACAATTCAGGAATTGGAGTACACAAAAGAGGGTATTGCCGAAAGGAAGATCAAAGGGAAGAGGGACTTTCTTAGCTTACTCAAACAATTCTCCAAAGAAATGTGTGGTGAATGGAAGTGAAGTGAAATTTATTTGGTCTGATCAAAGAAAAATGGAATTTGATGTTTCTTGGGTTGATGAATTTGGTGGTGTTTTTCAAGTGAACATTGAGTTTTAAAAGTCATCATGAATATCTTAATTTTTGTATTTTTCCTTTTTATTCATATTTATCAAATACTCCTAAATGTATATCGAATAGTGAGTTTTGACGAGTGAACAAAAGTGATTAAAGGGAGCATATGCAGCCCTAAAGGCTGCGTATAGCATTTTTCTTAATCAAATTGATATGGGTAATATTTTTTATTTTCAAAATGACAATCTTGTTRCTGCGAAAGTTCTCTAACCCTTTAAGGAAATTAAACGCGTGATTATCAAATCAAAATTTATTCCATTTAAACACACGACAATCAACACAAATTATTAAAATTAGCCATTTTACAATGATTCTAAACCATCAATTTGTTAAAAAAAATAATTCATTATAATGTCACATCTTAGTTTTACTTTACAAATCAAGAGATAAGAAAAACTACCATAATTTCATACATGTAACTATGTAATTAAGCCATTTCAAGCACACTTTTACAAGGCATTTTATAGTTTTTTGTTGCACAACTACCCAATCAATTGTGAATTTGTGAGACATGATAAAAATAATTGTGTTAGCTCTTAGTMCAACCATATCAAAATAGATCAAAATCGAATGACACATATATTGATGAATGTTCAAAACAAACACAATACTTCTCACAAATAGYATAGCATGAACTTCTCATACTACATCTAAAAAACACTACTAATCAAGAACTAAATCATCCAAAACAYTACACCATTAACTAAACTCATGAAAAACGTACAAACTTTGCTACAAGAATCGCGCCGCCAATGATCAATGCACAACCAATGCACAAAGCTATTGATCTCGGACGATTACTAGACTTCAACCTTGTCAAAATTGGATTATTCTTAGGCGAAGAGGAGCCCTTAATTGCAGAAAGTTTAAGTAGCAAAAGGCTTGATTTCACCCTTTTGTTGATACCATAAGCAAGATGCTTGCAATATGACCCATTTGCCTCAAATGCTTCCAACAACTCAAAGAACAACTCAGTCTTCAC
>SNQN01005259.1:28120-39508 GCA_008642245.1 Bassia scoparia | reverse complement strand
CAGAACTGGTTGAAGATCATTGGCTGGTTGATTGATGGAAGGTGAGAATCTTTGGCATTTATCACACTCAGTCACCATCTTCTTAGAATCAACATCCATTGTTGGCCAATAGTAACCAAAATGGAGAGCTTTATGGACCAAGGTCTTGGAGCCTGCATGGTAACCACAAATTCCTTCATGAATTTCTCTGAGGATGTAATGTCCTTCTTCAGGATCAACACACTTGAGAAGTGGTTGAGAAGTGTGAGACTTTCTATACYTTTCACCATCAATGATGATGTATCTTTGAGTTGCAAGTCTGACCTTCCTTGCCTGGGCCTTATCAGAAGGTAGTGTTCCATGTTGTTTACAGGCTATGATATCAGCCATCCACAAAGGAGGTGGACCAACCTGGAACACATACATAGCTTCACACTCTATGCTCCTCTTGGGAAGCACTTCCATAAAGATGGATCTTGTGAAGTTTTGAATAGTTGTTGTGGCCAGCCTTGCAAGTGCATCTTCCAGGATGTTATCCTCTCTTGGAATTAAGCAAACCTCTAATGACTGTAGTTTTGAAGCTAGCTCTTTCATTTTGGTGCAATAGGCTTGTAGGATTGGCTCTCTGACCTCATACTCCCCCCTGTACTGGTTGGCAACAAGTTGGGAATGAGTCATAAGACAAACTCTGGTGGCTCCTATTGAAAAGCACAACTGCAGACCAGCAATGGAAGCTTCATACTCAGCCTCATTATTGGTTGCTTGAAATTGAAACTTCAGTGCATACTCTATGACATCCTTTTCTGGTGAGAGCAGAACCACACCAGCACTAGAARTAGAATTAGTGGATGAACCATCTGTGTAGACTGTTGAGTTCCCTAGTGTTTTGAGTGATGACAAACAGTTGCAAGAACAGGTACTTTGGTCTGATGAATACAGCTGGTCTGAACAGCTGAGATACTATTCTTGGTCACTTGGAAGATAGTGACATGTATGCTAACAAGTTATATTGTGCAAATACTTGTAGAGGAGAGTTCCTGTGTTGATGGTTGGGAATCGTTCTGCTGGTGTGGTATGCGGGTATATACGCTCAGCTTTCTGCGGTATATACGCTCAACGCGATTTCGTATATTCTTCCAAAAAACCTCGAGAGAAAATATTTTCCATTTCTCACCGATTGGTATTACGATGACTTATCCCTTGATCATCGACGCACCTAGGGACACCCACTTAGACGCTCTCGCAAGCATCACGAGTTCTAGAATGTTCTTGAAGGTTCAGCGTATTTTCCGGCAAGGTATTATTCCGTAATTAGTTCGGTATGTTCTTGCCGTATTCTGCGTGATTACAATTGCAAAAATTCATAGAAAAATCATAGAAAAATCAAACCAAAAATAATTTAAAATATGGCGGAATTCAGAAAAAAATCGTGACGCACATGACGGAAAACAAAAGCATGAGAATGCGCCATCAGCACGTGACTTTGAAAACCCATTTTCGATAACTTTGAGTTTTAGTCGAGAAACCGAAGAAAATAGTTTGCCTTGTAAGTGACTTTGCTCATTATTCCGAGTACGAACCTCGACGTATTTCCACTTTCGTGAGTTCAAAGCATCTTTCCGATCGAAACAAACGCGAAGACGCGGTTATTTCATCCACGGATTACTCATTTGGGGAGACACATTTTTCAGGTGTCTAACAAAGCCCCCCACTTTGACTAGTCTGAAGAGAGGATAGTTTCGTAAACGAAAGTAAAGTCATTCGATTCGGGACGGAGAGCACTCAAGACGTTCTGCGACCCTGAGTTACCCTTTTTCGCCGGTACCATCGGTGCAAAACAAAGGTTAGTTTTACCTGTAGCCGTGTCCCATGCGTTCGATGTGGCTTGTATGTTGTCTGAGTCCTTTGAGGGGCGGGTCATTCCCGTCGGCCGCTGATGGGAGTAAAAGTAGAGTGCGTTCCCATGCTTTCCGAAGAAGTGATGAGCATTGAACTTGGTGGAAAACGATAGCCCTAATTCAGGATTAAGGACTACCTATGGTGAACAAGACATTAGGTCTGCTTTTATGTCTAGCGAAATTTGCATGCAATGTTGACTTGTAACTTGTGACCTTGCATGTGAGAGAGTGCAGAGTCATGGTGTTTGAAAGAGTTTTTGAATTTGGAAGGGCCTCGTCCGAGTCTGGTTCCAGACATAGTTTGCAATCATTGAATCTGAAAGGGTCTTGGGTCTGGTCTGGTTCGTTAGACCATGAATTTTGAAAAGAGTCATGAATTTGAAAGGGGTCTTGTCTAGTCTGGTCTAGACATCGGTTTGAAAGAGTCATTGAATTTGAAAGGGTCTTGTCTAGGTCTGGTTTAGACATGCGTTTTGAAGAGTCATTGAAGGAGTTCTGTCCTAGGTCTTGGTTTTAGACATGGTTTGAGAGGGTCTGTCTTAGTCCTGATTTAGACATGGATTGTTGGAAAGTGACTTTGAATTGAAAAGAGCCAGTCTAGGTCTGGTTCTAGACCATGATTGTGAAAGTGGCTTGTCTAGTCTGATTTCTAGACATGATTTCGAGGAGTGTCTTTTGAAAGTGCGTTGTGTCTAGTCTGGTTCAAGACATAGATTTTGAAAAGTGTCTTGTCTAGGTCTGATTCTAGACATGATTCTGAGAGAGTCATTTGAAGAGTCTTGTCAGGTCAATGTGTTTAGACATGGTTTGAGAGGGTCTTGTTCTAAGGTCTGATTCAGGACATGATTTGCAAAAGTGTACTTTGACATTTGAAAAGAGTCCAGTGCTAGGTCTGGTTTTAGACATGATTTGAAAGTGGCTTGTCTAGGTCTACGAATGTTCTGACAGTATTACATAGACACCTTGCAGAGGGTGCTTTTGAAAGTGGCTTGTCTAGGTCTGGTTCAGAACATGATTTGAAAGTGTCTTGTCTAGGTCCTGATTCAACATGAATTTGAAAGGACCTTGTGCTAGGTCCTGATTCTAGACATGATAGGATGATACTAGAGTCTAATCCTAGTACCAAGTGCCATCATTGAAGGAGTGTCATTTGAAGAGTGACTTAGAGATAAAGGTGACTTTGGACGAGACTTGACTTAACATGAAACGAGACAGGACTTTTGATTGGAAAGAGAACAGGGTCAAAAAGTGTTCTTCCGGATTTCCTCTTTGATAGCAATAACTGAACACGTAATACGGCCTTAAGAAGACAAGAATGCCCCCAACTGGCAAATTAAGAGGAGCCATGATACAACGAGTCCCCCAGCGAGACTTTGAGACAACGTGGTTAACGGCTTAGAGTCAACATAGGGAAGTGGATGGATTGTAGATAGTTCCCCAATAGTAAGTGTACTAAACCAAAGTCAGGTGGCTTTACCTTCTTTGGGATTAGAGTCAATGAGTCTTAGAAAGTGACCAAAAGAATAGGCTATAGTTCGAGAAATTAAAAGGTCAAAATGTTGTGACTAAGGGGTCAAAGATGCGGCTAGCAGTGCGAGGTTTGGCTAATGTGTAGAGTTTCAAACATGAGTCTATGTCAGTTTCTGAGTATGGCAAAACCATGAACGAATTTCTTGGCAAGTCAAGCACTCAAAGGCTCAAATGAATTATGTTATGCTGATGACGGTTCGATACCTCGAAGAGAGGCTTCCTACGATCCTATGGAATCAGACCAACGTAAGTTCTGATGATGATTTGAACAATGCCTCTTGAGAGGCTTTTGTGGTATGTAATGTGAGGCTGTGGTTGAGGTTTGAAAAGGCTTGATGTTTACTGAATTGAGCCCACGGGCGCAGTGGTGCTTTAACTTTTGTTTTTTGTTTTGAATGGGCTTTGAACTTTGGATTTGCATTGATTGATTTGCATATGTGTGAAGACTTTTTGGTATTGAACTTGACTTTTGCCTTTTTCTTTTTGCCCATTTTTATTCTTTTTCTCTTTCTTTCTTTTTGCCCTGTCTGTCTCCTACGCACCTGTTGGTCCAAAGGGTTAGGTAGATGTGGGTGATGAAGAGAAAGATAGCTAACTGATAGTGTTGTGGCTCAAAAAGTGCAAGGTTTTTTGATTTATGTGACAAAGTAGAGAAGGGAGGGTCATTTTGTGGAGCGTGTGAAAGAAGGCCTCTCTTGGCAATTGTTCAATATTCAATATAATAATCGCTTAGATTTGATAACCAAATATGGCCAATGAGTGTAACTTGCATAGAATTAGAAGATATATTGCCAAAACAACATGAGTCAATTGAAAAGTAACGGCTTATGTATAGGAAAGAACACATAGACTCAAGGGACAGGAAATTGACAGGGACACAATGGCTAGACTAGACTGCTATGACTCAATTTAGAGAAGCCGCGCAGATCGATGACCCACGCCTTGGGGGTGACTCATTGAGGCTTTGATGGTAGTGGTTTTGATGTTTTACTTTCCAGTTTGGCCAAGGAGGTATAGGATTAGCCTTTTTGATGGATGATGAGGTGCAAAGACATGGGCCTTTGTGGAGGTAGGATTGTTTGACTTCTTCCTCTTTGGGCCCCAGAGACAAGTTGCGTCTTTGCTAATCTTGCTGAAGAAAGAAAATCACTTTAGAACCCAAAACAAAGATGGTCTACTTGAAAACTCTTCAAAGAAAACAAACCTAACTCAGTCTTAGGTACTGGACTTAAGGAATTGACTCGAAAGTAGACTTGAATGGGCTAGACCTAAATCTGATTTAAGGTGCTAGACTCGAGAAGGAATCAAACCTAAGATGGGCCTATTTCCGAATTAAAGGCCCTCTTAGACCTACGAGCCACTTGGAAATTGAATGGGCCTAGCCTTGAATCAAAGCTCCTAGGGTTGAGTCTATGATCGAAACCTAGTTCAGTTTCGAGGTTCTTAGATGAAGTTGAGGCAACCTAATTCAGATTCAAGGCTCTTGGGTTGAATTGAATTGAACCTCATTCAGACTCGAGGTTTTTAATTGGAATTGAACTGAACCTAATTCAGGTTTAAGGTTCTTGAATTGGAATTGAATTGAACCTAATTTAGGTTTAAGGTTCAAAAGGTCGAATCTAAGTCAGATTTAAGACCTTGGACTGGAATCGAACCTAGTCCAGATTCTAGGCCGAATGGAGTTTGAAATGAATTGGATTGAAATGGGCCCAATGGATCAACAAACTTCATGTCTTGAACCAAAACCATCAGATTAAGGGACTGGCTTAGTTAAGAAAATTGGACTGAACAAAGAGTCACGAAGGTAACAAGCACATTGATTGAAACAAAAAAAAAAAAAAAACCAATTAATACTTGAAGGTCAGGATTAAAGTGAACTATAAGTCGCTTGCGTTAAGCTGATAGTTGTTAACCATGCTAAGAGTAGAGCGGGTCCAATTTCACACACACAATATGGTGATGTATGGCCAGATACCCTTATATACACGCATGCTCGAACACGTGGCATACGCGGCATAGGCGGGGATAGACTACCTTACCATGTGATCAATTAACCACATGCCAACCAAGATAAATCCCCCTAGGCGATCTCGAGCTAGAACATGCCCATATTGAGACCAAGGTGCCTGGGACATGACCCTATCAAGGGTCACAAGCAAAATTCAATTAATTATGAATAGGAACATACGAAGACTTTCAAGTCTGTCCTAACTCACCAAAATGGCTTGATTACCCCAGTGAAGGTTCCCAAAAACTGTAGGCTTCGCCCCGCCTTAGCAAGGGCGTTGACCCAGCTTCAGTTCATGGAGTTGAGCCATGGATCGCATGGAATGCGTTGGGTGTGTCGTCGAATTGAGGGGATCGCCACCTCGTGCTATATAGGTTATTCACGGACCCCGAAACATTGGGCCAATATAATGGCCCCACGTCCAATCAAGTAACCACGTCGTGGGTTCGGGGAATGGATAACGAATCAGTCTGTAACCCAATCGCCCGCATGTAGCGGCTCTACTCGGTCTCGATTGTAGTTCCATAAATCAATAACAATTGATTCAAAAGAGCCTAATTGATTGACTTGAAAAGTTGCATTGAATTACTAGGTGGGTTGCTATTATAAACAAACCAAAGATTCTACAATGGATAAGGCGGTCACTTGATTGTTAGTCCAATGTTAATAAGGTCTTAAGAAAACCGGTCGTCCAATGATATCTGACTTTAATGTGACAGAACGATTACAATTCCGGTCTTGTCTTAAGCAATAATATACAAGTGTGATTGATATATATATCATAAGAGACATGGAAAAACAAAGGTATAAGTATTAAAATATGATGTGCGCCGCTTCCACCCACTTGTCACTTGCTAAACAATCGAATTGTTAGAATAAAAACTCAAAGGAATCGCCTTTCGATTGAATTGCTAATTGAGACAAGGCGAAACGCGTTAGTATTGACATATAAATATGATAAACATGAAAACCAAGAAAAAACCATGGAAACAATGAAAATGTTAATAAATCCTCTACATATTATTACATGAACGATTAAACAAGTGAGTTTTCTATCATCGCCTTTAATTGAATTAAAAATCAAGAATAAATGGTTAGTCCAAATTAAAATGACAAAAAGAATTAAAAAAGCAGTTGAAGAGAGAGGTTTTTGGTGAGTAATCTCAGATTTATTACCCTTATTTCGCTTGTTGATCGAAAGAGAATCGATGCTTTTGAATCGAATACGAATGTGTTTTGAGGTGTTTTGGAGAGGTATGGATGTGTCTCGTGACTCTTGAAAGTGTATTGAAAGTCGTGCAAGTGAAGGTGAGAGATCGGTAATTGTGCGTATGAAAGTCGTGGCTCCGGAAATGCAGCAGGCAAGAGCGTATTTAAGGCACGAGGCAAAAACGGAGCAAAACCCTGCGTATATACGCTAGGATGAGCGTATACGCTCATGAGGAGCGCGTATATACGCTCATACTGAGCGCTATATACGCTTCATGCTTTCATAAATTTTTGGCAATGAGTTGAGCTATATACCTGGTTGAGGAGCGTATTATACGCTCCTGTTGGCGATATAAGCTCAGCTTCTGCGTATAATACGCTCTAACGATTCGTAATTCTTTCAAAAAACCGAAATATTCGATTTCCTCCGATTTTATTCGTGATTTCCTTTGATTCGACGCACCTAGACACCGTCTCTTCTCCAAGCAAAGTTTCAGACATGTTCTAGAAGGTTCCCGTAATTCCCGGAGTGATTTCTAATTAATTCACGTATTTTCCTGCGTACTTCGCGTATTTAAAATTGACAAATCATAGAAAATCATAGAAAAATCAGAAAAATTAATTTAAAGAATATTGGCGATTCAGAAACATGTGACGCACATGATGGAAAACAAAAGCCGAGAAATCGCCAGGTGACTTGTTTGAAAACCTTCGAGAAAACCTTGAGCTATCGAGAAAACCGAAAGAAAATATGTTTGCCCCTGTTTAAGGACCTTTGCGTCAATATTCCGAGTACGACCTCACTATTTCCAAACTTTAGTGAGTTCAAGTGCATCTTTTCCGAGTCGAAACAAACGCGAGACCGGTTATATTTTACATCACGGATACTCATTTGGGGAGACACATCTTTCTAAGTGTCTCAGAAGCCCCCACTTTGACTGAGTCTGAAAGAGACGATAGCTTTCAGTAAGACGAAAGTCAGTATTCGATTCGGATGGGAGCAACTCAAACGTTCTGCGCCCTGAGTTACCCTTTCTTCGCCCCAAGGTACCTGCAAACAAAGGGTTATGTTTACACTGTAGCCGTGTCCCATGCGGTTCGATTGTGCTTGTATGTGTCTGAGTCCTAAGCGGCTCATTTCCCGTTCGGCTGACTGGGAGAAACGTAGGTGCGTCCCATGCTTTCTCGAGAAATGAGCATTGACTTGAAAGACGATAGCCCTATTTCAGGATTAAGGGACTACCTTGTGAACGAATAGGTCTGTTTTTATGTCTAGCGAAATTTGCATGCAATGTTGACTTGATAACTTTGACCTTGACAATGAGAGAAGGTGGCAAAGGTCATTTGGTTTTGAAAGAGTTTTTGAATTTGGGAAGGGCCTTGTCTGAGTCTGGTTTCCCAGACATAGTTTTGCAAGAGTCATTGAATCTGAAAAGGGTTTTCTAGGTCTGGTTCTAGACATGAATTGAAAGGAGCATTGGAATTGAAAGGGTCTTGTCTAGGTCTGGTCTAGACATGGTTTTGAACAGAGTCCATTGAATTTGAAAAGGGTACTTGTCTAGTCTGGTTCTAGACATGGTTTGAAAGATCATTTGAAGGAGTCTTTGTCCTAGGTCTGGTTTTAGACCATGGTTGAGAGGGTCTTGTCAGGTTCATATGCTAGACATGATTTGAAAGTGAACTTTTAACTTTGAAAGAGTCGCAGTCTAAGGTCTGGTTCTAGACATGATTTGAAAGTGCTTGTCTTAGGTTCTGATTCTAGACATGATTTGAGAGTGTCTTTTGAAACTGTGCTTTTGTCTAGGTCTGGTCAAGACATGATTTGAAAGTGTCTGTGTCGTAGGTCTGATTCTAGACATGATTCGAGAGAGTCATTGAAGGAAGTCCTTTGTCTAGGTCCGGTTTAGCATGTTGAGAGCGTCCTTCTAGTGTTGATTCGTGACAATGTTGAAATGACTTTGAGATGTTGCAAGAGTCCGAGTCTAGTCGGTTTTAGACTGATTTGAAAAGTGGCTTTCTAGGTTGATTCTAGACATGATTTGGAAGGTCTTTTGAAAGTGGCTGTCTAAGGTCTGGTTTCAAGACATGTATTTGAAAATGTCTTGTCCTAGTCGATTCTAGACATTGGATTTGAAAGTGACTTGTCTAGGTCTGAGTTCTAGACATGAATAGGATGATACTAGAGTCTAATCCTAGTATCAAGTGCCAATTGAAAGTGTCAGTTGAAGATGACTTAGAGAAAAGGTTGACCTTTTGGCGAGACTTGACTTAACATTGAACGAGACAGTGAACTTTGACCTTGGAGAAGACAGGGATCCAAAAGGTGATTTATTCAGGTTTCCTCTTGATAGCAATAGACGTTGAACACGTAATAGGGCCTAAGGAGACAGAAGCCCCCCAACTGGAAATTAGGAGCCATGATGACAACGAGCCCCCCAGCGAGATTTGACGCATCAACCGTGGTTTACGGCTTAGAGTCAAACATTAAGGAAGCGTGGATAGTTGTATGGATGAGTTCCCGCAACTTAAGATGTACAACCCAAGTCAGGTGGCGTTACTTCTTTGGGATTGAGGTCAATGAGTACCTTGAAAGTGACCAAAGAATAGGCTATGTTCTGAGAAATTATAAAAGGGAAAATTTGTAGTGGACTAGGGCGTCAAATGTGGACTAGATGCGAGGTTGGCTAATGATGATTGTTCAATCATGAGTATGTCAGCTTTTTAGATTGGGCAAACCATAATCGAATTCTTCGGCAAGTCAAAGCAACTCAAAAGGCCTCAAATATTTAAGTTAATGCTGATGCGTCGAACCTCGAGAAGAGGCCTCCTACGTAATCCTTATGGAAGTCAGACCAACGTAGTTCGATGATGATTGAACATGCCTCGGTGTGAGCAGGGCTTTTGTGGTGTAATGTGAGGCTCGTGGTTTGAGGTTGAAAAAGGCTGATTGTTTATGAAGTACCCCCACGGCGTGCGCCAGTGTGCTTTTTAGACTTGTTGGTTTTTTTGTTTGAATTGGGCTTTGAACTTTGGATTTGCATTGGATTGATTTGCAATTTGTGAAAAGACTTTTGTATTGAACTTTGACTTTTGCTTTTTCCTTTTGCCCCATTTATTCTTTTTTCCTTTCCTTTCCTTTTGCACGTGTTCTTTCCATACGCACCGTTTTGGATCACACAAGGGTTAGGTCAGTTGTGCGGTGATGAAAGAAGATAGCTTAAATATAGTTTTGTGGCTCAAAAGGTTGCAGAAGGTTGTTTTGATTTCGAATGTGACAAAGCGGATACTAGGAAGGGGGGTCAATATTTGTGGAGCTTGTGAAAGAAAGCTCTCTCTGGCGCATTGTTCAATTCAATAAATTAGCATCCAGTATTAGATTAAACCAAAATGGCCATATGCGAGTGCTGAGGACTTGCATAGAATAGAAGAATAATATTGCCAAAATACAAGATGAGCATTAAAGTGACACGGCTTATTGTATAGAGAGCAACATAGACTCAAGGGACAGGAATTTGAAAGGGACACGATGGCAGGACGTAGGAACTCTATGACTCAATTAGAGGAAGGCCGCGCAGATCGATGACCCACGCCTTTTTTTTTTTTGGGGTGACTCATTGAGCTTTGATGGTATCAGTGGATGTTTGATGTGTTTTTCCAGTTGGCCAGAGTGGTAAGGATTAGCGCTTATTTTTGTGTGATGGCAGGAGAAACATGGCCTTTTTGGAGGTAGGATGTTTGACATTCTTGCCTCTTTTGGGCCTCCAACGACCAAGTTGCAGATCTTTATGCTATCTTGCTGTTCAAATCGAAATAACACTTTAAGAACCCTAGAAACAAAAAGATTGGTCTACTGACAAACTCTTAAAACAACCACAACCAGCTCTTGAGGTACTGGACGTAAGGAATTGAACTCGAAAGTTAGACTTGAATGGGCTAGACCTAAATCTATTTAAAGGTGCTAGATCCGAGAAGGAACTCAACACATAAGATGGGCCCTATTTTCCGACTTAAGACCTCCTTAGAACCGTACGAGCCACTTGAAATTTGAATGAGGCCTAGCCTTGAATCAAACCTCTGGGTTAGTCTATGATCCGCCTAGTTCAGTTTCGAGGTTCTTAGATTGAAGTTGGAGGCGGAACCTGAAATCAGACTTCAAGGCTCTTGAGGTTGAGAACCTTGATGTAACCCATTCAGACTCGAGGTTCTCTTGAATGTGTGAATTGAATCTGAACTAATCAGGTTTAAGGTCTTGAATTTGAATTGAACTTGAACCTAATTTATAGGGTTTAAGGTTAAAAAGGATCGAAATCTAAGTCAATTTAAAGACTCTTGGACTGCGAGATCGAAACCTTAGCGTCAGATTTCTAGGCCGAATGGCAGTTGTAAATGAATTGGATTGAAATGGGCCACAATGGATCAACAACTTCAATGTCTGTCTTGAACACAAAACCATAGTTAAGGGACTGGCTAAGTTAAGAAATTGCGACTGAACAAGAGTTTTTGGAAAAGTTCGTTTCTCAAAAACGATTTTATGGAAACCTCAAAAGATATCTGGTGGGCGATATTGTTGGATATATGTGTAATACTTAGATGCAATAAAGTAAACATAGATATTATATCAGATCTAAGTATGAATAATAATCTCTTATGGAACTTTCCTAAAATATAAGAAGTTAGAATTATATCTTATATATCCTTATATTCCTAGGTTTTGCATCACTAGTCAACTTGCTAGGGCCTTGGTCCTACTAAAGTATCCATGCC
>SNQN01005259.1:14912-28095 GCA_008642245.1 Bassia scoparia | reverse complement strand
GCATATAGACTCACGAAAAAACACTTCTCTCCACGTTCTTAAAAGGTGTATTTTTGAGAGAAAGAAAGAAAGAGAAAATTCCAAAGCCTAGATCAAGCAAGCATTGTTCATACACAAGAGTGCACACATATTGAGCGATCAAATACTCTTGTAAACTCAGTGAGTGAGTAATTTGAGAGAATTGRATTGTGTTGAATCACCAACGAAGGGGTTGGAGATTGGGTAGCTATTGATAGTTCATTAGCGAGTGCTTGTGAGTTCAAGTGCGAATTAGCACACTTGGGTTGAGTGTGGGGTGACAATTGTATGTGTGAATTCACGTACATTCTGAGTGAGAGTTGCTTTGTTATTTCGGAGTAGATTTAATAAAAGTAAGGAGTTTTTGCCAACAACTACCCACATTTGGGACTTTTTTAGAAAAAACTACCCACATTTCATTTTATTAAAAAAACTACCCATTTTTCCTAAAACCACTAAAAATACCTACCCCCCCTATGGTTTCAGGCTACTTCAAAACCACTTTCGGTCAGTGGGGTCCACTTCTATCCGTTTATTGGGGCCCACCTCAATCCTTTTTCTTCTTTTTAAATTTGATTTTCCTCCATTTAATCTCATTTCTTCTTCTTCTTCTTCTTCTTCTTCTTCACTCATTTCTCCATCTCTCCTCTCTTTTTTTTTCAAAATCTTTTCTTCCTCTTTTCACTGATTTCCCTCATTAGTCTTCCATTRTAATTCCAATTTATTCTCTCCTTTCATCTTCAATTTTTTTAGGGTTCTTCTTCTCTCCTTTCATAAGCTCCTCTATTTCACCCTACAACAGGGGGTAGTGTAGTGCAACCAAGCCACGACACACCACCGGCGATTGCGCAGCAAGGTAGCCACCAGTTGCGCAAAGCAGTACTCGCCCAGCAATCGCGCAAAGCAGCACTCTCCCAGCACAACCAAAAACACAACATCAATATGCGACGCCTAGCCCAGTCAAGTTGCCACTTGAGAGCCAAAAACGCAACTACCCACGTAACACTCGCGCCCCCTTTGGTCGCGTAAACAACCTACAACTCAGCCGCCAATCACGCCCAAACTTTCGAACCAATTTCGAAGCTTTTCTGAACAATTTTGAATACTTTTCTTTTTGGCATTTCCTGGTTCAAATTCGAACATATATCATCAAGAACGTATTTTTCGCATCGATTTTCAGTCTAATTAAACAATTTTGCATCTTAACAATTAAAATGCATTGGCGAAAAAACTTAGGGTTTTAATTGCAACCCAAATCAAATTCTTTGTTTTCAAAAGACAAAGACACGAATTAAACACAGTGCATTTGCAAATTAAAATTAAAAGGAATCAAATCCCAATTCAATTTCGACAAGAGAAAGGGAAAATCACACAGGGGAAGAACGAAAGGAAAAGTAAAGGAGGAAGAATCAGAAAAAGAGTAGAAGAAATAGAAGCGCTGATGGGAAGCTGTATTAAATGGAGTGGGCAAAACGTAATATCAAGGAAATCCGGCTAAAAAACACAATGAGAAATGCTTTTCGGTAAGTCCATTAAGCCGGAAGTTGATATTTTTTATTAATTTGATAACTCAAAGTGGGTAGGTATTATTAATGCGCTATATGGAAAAGTGGGTGGTTTTTTATAAATTGAATGTGGGTAGTTTTTTTCTAAAAAAAGTCCCCAAAATGTGGGTAGTTATTAGCAAAAAATCCTAAAAGTAACTAGGATATGGAGGACGTAGCACCAGAGTTGGGTGACCTCGATTAAATTGATGTGTGTCTTTAATTATTCATTGCTCGATATCAGTTCTATTTCATACTGTTTGAACCTATGCATGCGAGACCAGTCTAACTGGTCTACCTGCTTACTAAAACAGTACACACAGAGGTTGAAATTTTAATAGGCACTCAATTCACCCCCCCTCTTGAGTATCCTCGGAAACCTCATATAGCGACAATCTAGGGCGACTGCTGAGTGGTTTGCTCTTCATAGGTGGAGTGGAACATTCAGCCAGGAAGTCAGCCAGGGCCTGTGCCTTGAATACCCTGTGCTATACTTAGGTTGAAACAGTGATTCCCCAAAACCAGTTAGCGTCAGTGCCCAATTTGTTACTTGCCTGATTTTTCAAAGCTTCCTCAAGTGATTTCTCCAATGAAGTGTCAGTGAGGACAACAATGGGATGTGCATCAAAGTATGACTTAACCTCTAGCTGCTGTGAATGACAACAATAGGACGCTTCTCGATCATAGGATATTTGGTTTCTGCTCCTGTCAGGGCATGACTTACAAATACACAGGTTACTGCACTTTGTCCTGCTCCCTTAACAAGACAGCACTTACTGCTGATTGGCTGACAGCAATATACAAGTATAGTGTTTCACCTGYCACAAGCCTGGAAAGGGTAGGAAGTTTCACCACATGCTCCTTTAACTGATTGAATGCTTCATGTTGCTCTGGSCCCCAACTAAATTCTTGATTCCCCTTCAGCACTTTGAAGAATGGTTGAGATTTCTCTGATGATCTTTCAATGAACCTGGAAAGTGCAGCCATCCTTCCTATTAGCCTCTGGATATCCTTGATGCTTTTAGGCTCACGTAGATCCAATGCAACTTTAACTTTGTCAGGATTGGCATCGATTCCCCTTTGACTGACCATAAATCCAAGAAATTTACCAGACTTAACCCCAAAAACACTTTTCTTGCGGTTAAGTTTGACCTAGTATTTTCTCATGTTAGCAAATGTCTCAGTCAGGTCTTTAGTGTGATATTCAGGATGAACACTCTTTACAATGGCATCATCAACATACACTTCCAAATTTTTGCCCCTTTGAGTCTCAAAAACCTGGTACATCATTCTCTGATAAGTGGCAATAACATTCTTGAGCCCAGATGGCATCATGATATAGTTGTAGACACCACAGTTGGTGATGAAGGCAGTCTTCTCCTTGTTTGGTGGATACATGTGGATTTGATGATAACATGAGAAGGCATCCATGAAGGAGAACCTAACATGACCACTGGTTGAATCAACCAGCTGGTCTATCCCGGGCAGTGGATAGCAATCTTTTGGACGGGCTTTGTTGAGATCAGTAAAATCAACACACATTCTCCAAGTTGCATTAGGCTTCCTTACCATCACCACATTTGCCAGCCATTTGGGATAATGACAAAGCTCAATAAACCCTGCATCAAGTAGTTTATTTACCTTTGCCTCAATGGCCAGGTTCTTCTCAGAAAAAAAGTGCCTCTTCTTCTGCTTCACTGGTTTCTTTGTTGGATCAATAGCCAAATGATGTGATATAATCTCTGGATCGATTCCAGGCATTTCATCTGCTGAATCAGCAAATACATCCTCATGCATCCTGAGCAAGCTGATAAGATTARACCTTTCTTGGGCTCCTAGGTCTAACCCAATTTGCACCATTCTGTTTGTTCCTTCTTTCAGGGGGACTGACTCTGTGCCTTCAACAGGCTGAGGAACTGCAACTCTATCCAATTCAATTAGGGGTCCAGTAGAGAACTTGCCTGGTTCCRGAGGTTGAGTTTCAACTGTGCTTGGACCAGTTACCTTGATTACCTGCTTCTTCGGGGGTTGAGAGTTAGCTTCTGCTTCCATATCAATAACCTACTTTTGAAGTCGAATTGAGTCTTCTTTCCTCGAGGTCTTGACCAGGGCCAACTGGTAAGATCTAGCTGCTACTTGTGAGCCTTTGAGGACAGCTACCTGTCCATTGTCTGCTACATATTTGAAACACAAATGATAGGTAGATGCCACTCCTTCAAATGCACTCATAAATGTCCTTCCCATTATGATGTTGTATGGTGAGTAGGCCTCTACCACTGAAACTTGACCAACACTGTCCTACCTAGCTCCTCAATACCTAGGGTAACTGGAAGGTTTATCTCTCCTCTAGGGAAGATTGAACTTCCAGAAAAGCCTGTTATGGGGCCAAATGTGAGCTCCATTTTCTTGTCTTGTAACCCCATCTTTTGATAAACATGATAATATAGGACAGTAACAGAGCTTCCACCATCAATTAGGATTTTGTGGACTAGGTGATTGCATACTTGGACAACATATTAAAGGATCATTATGGGGATGGACCAGACCTCTACAATCTTAGGGTCCAAAGCTAATTTCAAGAATATCTAAGCATTCTGACTGATAAGTACTAGAACAACCAGCAGTTCTAACCTCATTCTTTAGATGATTCCTGGAAGCTGGTGGACCAAAGATGATTGAGATTTCATTGATGGGACGCATGGGCTGGTACCTCTTTGCAGGTTTTGGTCGATCCTCTTTCGGAACCTGGTTCCTCTCCTCCTATTCCTTTGCAAATTTCTTGTACTGGCTGAAGAATCCCTTCCTAATAAGATCTTTCAGGTTATTCTTSAATTGCACACAATCTTTTGTGGAATGGCCTGGGCATTCGTGGAAGTCACAATAGTTGTTGAGATCTTTACCAGCCTTCACCCTCTTAGGTGGCCTTGTCCACTTGTCATCGTTCTTAAGTGCTGCAAATATCACTGCCCTATCTGTGTTAAGTGGAGTAAAGCTTTCGAAGATTGGTGGAAGAGGTATTGTAGCCTTCTCTTTCTTTTTCTCATCTCTTTTTTCCTTCCTCATCTTTTGGGCAGTTTAAGGTGCCTTATCATCCTTCTTGGCAACAGGGGCACTACCTGGTGCTGTTGTCTTATTGAACTCCTCCAAACTGATATAATCATCTTAAATGTGCATGGCTTGGGCCAGGATCTCTACCTTAGAATTAGTAAGGTGGTCCCTGAATGGACCAGGTCTTAAACCATACTGCAAGGCCATGATTACCACATGAGGCTTTGACTTAGAGACCATTGTAGCCTCTTTGTTGAACATGGTAAGGTAGTTACGCAGGCTTTCATCCTTGCCTTGTTTAATTGACATGAGCTCAATTGATGACTTTTGTCTCCTCCTACCACTTATAAAGTGGTTCCTGAACTGATCAGCCAGGTCACCAAAACTGTAAATGCTACTGTMTACACTACAAGAAAAATGGCCTCGGCCGACCGTGCTTACCGACCGAAAATCGGTCGGTAAGATGGGTTACCGACTGATTTTCGGTCGGTGAGTTAGGTCGCCTCAAAGATAGTTGGTTAGGAGAGCCTCACTGACCGATCACCGTCCAAATTGAACGAGTAAAAGATTGGAGGGAAAAGGCATTTACCAACCGACATTTCGGTCGGTAAATGCCTTTTCCCTCCAAAAAATTTTAGGGGAAAACAAATTACCGACCGAATATTCGGTCGGTAATCTGTTATCTCTATATATATATATTATGGTTTTACCGACCGAATAGTCGGTGGGTAATGTACACTTGTGAATAAAAAAAAGGGCAGAAACCAGCTATGCAAAAGCTGGTTTCTATTTCAACAACAACCAAAAAGTAAAAGGTTGTTTGTGGTACCATAAACAAATACAATTTTAAAAAATACAATARAARTCAGTCAATTTTACAAAATACAATGCAAATACAATTTTACAAAATAAAAAAATTATGCTGTTTAATCTGATGTTGCACCCCTGACTTTCTAATTGCGACCCACATTTTTGATTTGCTACATCTGAACCATCTTCTCTCAACACCAAAATCCGGCAAAAAAAGGAATATCAAGCGTGAATGAAATGGGAACCACTTAATRAGGCAACATGCATATAGAAGCAGCTACCTTCTTTAATCTCGAGGCTTGTGAGCGTCAAGATCTTTTTTAAACTCGAGGCTTGTGAGCGTCAAGAATAAAAGGCTTGTGAGCGTCAACAACCAAAAAGTGAATCAAAAACCCTAGAGATAACTAAATGTGAAATAAAAAATTTTAAAAATGACATAAAAAGCTAAAAACAGGGAAAACAAAACTCACCAAAACTGAGGTGAGAAGGGCGACGAAAACGAGGCGACAAAAACCAAGACGCGGCTGTCTAGCAAGGGCAACGAAAACGAGGCGACGAGGCTGGATGACGAGGGGTTACGAGGGTGGCTTAGGACTCAAAAGAAGGTAGAAGGAGAGGAGAGAAGAGAGAGAGAGAGTTGAGAGGATGAGGGTGATTATGAGGAGAGAGATGATGATGGGTGAAAGTGTGATGAGAGGAGAGAGAAGGTGAGGAGTGTGAGAAGAGTGGGGTACTGGTAGATTTTAGCTAAAAATAAACACCATTCACCGAAAAAGTCAGGGTCGAAATGAAAGAGGGTAGAAAGAAAAGGGAAAAAACTTTTTTTTATTTTTAAAACAAACTTTACCGACCGAAATATCGGTAGGTACACCGARCGATTTTTTACTGACCGATATTTTGGTCGGTAAAGTTTTTGGATTTTTTTATTTATTTTTTGGGACTGATGGAGGGAATAAAAACCAAGTATTTACCGACCGATTTTAAAATCGGTCGGTAATATCGACCGATTTTTCGGTCGGCAATATCGAACGATTTTTCGGTCGGTGTAATTTTTTGACCGATTGCGGTCGGTGTCGGTCGGTGTTATCGACCGATTTTTTCGGTCGATAGTTTCGATCGGCCTTAGGCAAAATTCTAGTAGTGGTGTAATGTTTCAAAACCAGGCCTGGGCAATACCAGTAAGGGTGGTAGGGAAGTATTTGCACCGGCTTACATCTGCGAATTCCCCCAAATACATGTGTCCCTCATAAAGGGCAACATGGTCATCTGAGTCTCCAATACCATCGAATTTAATGTGGCCTGGTATTTTYACTTTCTAAGAACGGGCCCTCAATATTTCATACTCAATGGTGATGAGGATGGATACCTGATTCCAGCAGCTGCATGTGCCGTCACCAGACCTGATGTGGCTCTAGTGTTGGGCTGACTTTGTGAGGGACCTGGTCCMCTCAGCATGTGGAATGCTGCGAGGCGATTACCTAGACGATCATGAACCGACTGACCACGCCTGGTTTCATGTTCAGGCCTAGTAGTCTCCGATGTAAATCCAACGGGTCTTGATCTGGGACRAAGTCTGGGTGTACATGGCCTGGAATGATGATGGTGAACTAGACTTGCATATCTGACCTCTAGTCTCTCATCATTTTCTTCAGGTATATCCTCCAATGATGGGTTGACTTATATGATGGAGAAGATGGTGATGGGGGAGGTGAGTAACTCAGCCTCCTCTTGACACGTGGTCTCGGTGGTCTCATGGATCCACTCATCTGGTTGTGGCGTTTTCGCGTGGTGTAACTTGGAGTAGGTGGAGTTGGCCCAAATGGGACATGCTCCTGTGTAGTACTCACTCRAATGGAACCGCCAACATATCTTGAAGACGTCAAACCAGCTCGTCGAAGAACATTCTTTGCCTGCTRCACCTTGTCTGCAGTTGGTGGAGTCGAATGATCATGAGTTCTCCTGGAGGGAGATGGTGTCCGATGATGGTTTCCACCAGGTCCCAAAGAGCCATTGTGTTGATCTCTTGGGCTTGGTGGCTGTAAATTTTGCGATGGAGACGACCTGGTATTTCAGCTACTATGGTGCCTCGTGGACCTAGAACTCCTGGTAGAACGACTCCTAGTTGTTGAGGGTACCTCCTCCTGCCTTCTAGGGTCAGGCCTGRCTCTAGGCATAATTTCTGAGTTGGATGCATCCATGGTTCAACCCATGTAATATGGGGCACTACGACCCACCTTCTAGCGCCAAATTATTGGTACAATAATCGGTATTGCTGATGTGGCAGTTGCCAATGGGCCGGTGCTGGTGGTGATGAACCCGATGTGCAATCCAAGTACATACAAAAACCTAATGTGAACTACCCTGGGGCAACCCAGGAACAACCTCTTCGTTGGAGGTGTCAGAGTTTATAACAGGTAGTAGGCAATTTAGAGACAGAAAGTAGGTAGTGAGTATTTATGTGTACTTACCAGGCCTGGGTGGCTTCAGACTGCCTTATATACTACTGCATGCTTGGTGACATGAGCCTCTTTGGTGACAAGTGTCATACAATTGCCCAGAGTAGGTGTCTAGCACATGATATACCTTTTGACCGGTTGGTAAATACTTTGACTCCCTTTAAACGTTGGATCACTTGTATTTGAAAGCCCACTGGGTTCAATTATATGGGCCTTAGATATATTAGGCATGGTTGGCTAATATATACCAACACATACATTCATATGTGTGAATGTGTGGTAGCATTTCATGAAGCAACAAATGACTAAAGCAATGCTTTCTTATACAAAAAGCAAGTTTGCAACCAAACTAGGCCCACCACACTATGTACAACCTTRTTATATTAGGAGCGAGGTTTCCACATTGATATGGGTTATATTCCCACTTCTTCATCACAATTCACTGCTCACAAGTGTTGTATACTGAAGTGACTAAAAAGTGATAATGGCGAAATTAGAAACCGTAGTTGCTAACTTAASGAAGCTACCAACATGGGAAAAATCTCAAGGGCCATTACAACAAATGTCTATCATCAAATCTCTAGACCTTAACGTTTGGAAAGGCAGAAGTGGTGAAGGTCTCTTTTTATYATTAATCTAATGTGTGTAACATCAACCAATACAACCATTTGTAACTAAGTATACATTTCAACTACAAGTGTTAATGGTGCGACCCAAATGTATAGGAAGTACAAAATGGTGATGTCGCAACTTTAACCTCCCTCGCAATGTACGAACGCTAAAAAATTGCGAGCGGTGACGTCACCAATTTCTACTTCCAACCGTTTTCCATTGCATCGACAACCTCCCTCGCAAAGTGCAAACGCTAAAAGGCTGTGTTTAGGCTAGATTTCGCTAAGCAGTTAGCAAGCTAGCATGGATCGGAACCTGCAGCTAGAGACAAGTTAAACAAGCTATTTGAGCAATAAGTTTATGCGACAAATGTAAGCTAAAGTGCGACAAAGGTAAAGACACACGAAATTGGTGACGCGGAAATCCAAAGATGAGAAAACCACAGGTAGCAATGAGGCCACAATCCACTATGAATACGCCTTCAATTGGCCTTTCGTTCCACCGAGTACAAGCTTTTCTTATCGATTATCTAAGTCAGAATATGGGAGAGGAGAAGGATTCAAAATGTCTTCCTCCGTTACATTGATTTCTATTATACTCATAAGCCCTATACAAATCTTAGAATTAACTGCTGGCGTGATTCCCTCCTTGATTTGCGCAACAACTCTTTATTGTAGCGTTTATTGTATGTTATTCTTAATCTCGCAGCTAACTCTTCCGGGATGCTAGCTTGATTCCCTTGACTGCATTAACTGCTAGGTCCGTGCTAACCGGGTAAACTTTTGCCTAAACTGTCCTTGGCTAATGGCTGGTTTAGTGAAGGGCAGTTTACATAACTTCCCACGACTTTGACTGTTCTTTAGTTTCATTACTCCACCATTTATTTTAACCGCCAGTTTCTCCAATATTACCCTCATTACTCGTGCCTGCGTCACATAAAACTTTTAACTTCTACAACTCCTTTACTTCTCCCAATCAAACTTCACATCAACTTCAAACTTTTCATCTCCTTCAACTTTTCATCTTATTCACTGTTTCCTTTAAGACTCTGGCTCTCATCCTTGCTCGTGCTTTGTTTCTCGCCTTGCCACGATTTTTCAGGTAACTTCTTCTCTCTTTGTGCATTTAGACTTTTATGCCCCGTATAAAACTTGTTCAAGAAGAGGTCTACCCATCCTGTTAGGGAACCAGAAATGGGAAGGGCAAATGAAGAGGTTCAAAGTGTCATTACCGAATGAGACTTCGCTCCATTCGATTGAGGGGAGGTTTCCATCTGAGGCGATTCTTGTTGCCCCTTCTCTTGTGACCGTCCTGCTACTGCCGACCATGTTACGTGTGTTATTATGGAATTACTCTCCTTCTCGTGTATTTGTTTGATTTCCCCCCCTAGTTAGGTCAAAACCTCACTCACTTCCATTGAGTCCTGGCCAACTTTAGACAAAGTTCTGGAAACCTGAGTGTAATTGATCATCTCACCGATCCTTGAAATCATACTTTTCTTTTAAGAGCTTTTCCAATTTATACGTTAAAGAGGAATTCGAAATTCCCGATTTACTCTAAGGAATCAAACCAAACTTGTCCAACCTGGCTTTAAATACTGACGCACCTGAAAGAGGTTGGAAAACTAGATATTTTTTTGTGAAAAAGGAGTCTTTGGGTGAGGCTGGAGCCTTCTTGGTGGAAGGTTGAAATGATGAAGGTATAGCTTTTGAATTGGGCTGTGCATGCTAGGTGTTTATGTGGTGATGTGTGTTTATGTTTGGGCTCTTTCTTTGCAGTTAAAATCCTCGACGTAGCACCAGCCCCGGATACCCTAAGCAGATTAAGGCTTGCTGAAGGTTCCTGAGCATCAACGCACTTTCAACCAAGCTGTAGATCTATTCTACTGATCAATCATTTCTTGAACCCAATGGCTTCAGGTGAGTTCATAGTGGATTTACTTGCTTGCTGCTCTTTTATGCGTGGCCTGCTTACTTCTGCTTGTGTCATTAGTTGAACATGTCCCGTGATGAGATGAGGCGAGCTTTCGAAGAGGAAGGGTGCTGCTTCCAGACTGCTGACAGCCAGCCAGCTAGCAAGTCACAAGCTGCACTTTCTGTGGTGGACAAGGGGAAGGGTCCTGCTGAGAAGACTGCTCCCCCACTGCTTCCTCCAAGCAGGTCAGGCATAGTCATTGGAGCTCCGTCTGCTAAGTATGATGCGGCTGGTAAGCAGCCCATGGTGCCTCCTTCGGTTCACTCTCTGACGGGGTCAACCTTACTTTTCGAAGAAATTCTTGGATCACGAGGGTCTTGAAAGAGGGGTGTGGCCTGAGTGTGAGAAGCTGCTCTTCCCACTGCTGCAATCTGCCTGAAGAATCAGGATGCTGAGGACTGTGCTGAACAATGGGGCGCATTGGTTCTGTAGGCTCTTCAGAATATCTGCTGTCCATGGGCCTTGGCCAAAGGTCCGACAAGCTAGCTAAATAGGTTGCTCAGCTAGACAAGGAGAAGACTTCCTGGGCACTTGAGAGAAGCTGATTGAACAGAAGATGGCTGGCTGGGACGAGGAAAAGAAGAAGCTGCTTTAGGATGTTCAACGTCTCACCAGGGAGACGGAAACTCTTCAGACCTCCGTTGAAGCTCTTCAGGCTGCTTCTATTTGGCGGGATGTTGAGACTATAAGGACTCTACGAGCGGCTAAGGACGAGATCACTCGGATTGCCGCGTGAAGACAGAGGCTGAGGCTGTCATCACGGAGCTAGCTAAGCTCTCCTAGAAAGGTGCTCTTCAACTGTGGACGTTCAGGAGTCAAAGCCCAACATAGATGACATGTGGGGTTCTATTGGCCAAATGTCTGACTTGGAGGATGGAGGAATTCGGAGCTATGCTGACGGTGCTGTATGGCTGCAGCAGCTGGAGCGGGTCCTCTTGCAGCTTTTCGATCCTGTTCACGATCTTGTATGAAATGCTGCAGAGTCACAGTGATGCTGTTGAGGTGGAGGATCCTGTGCCATAGGCGACGAGATCTCTGCTGACCAGGGCAAATCTTTTTAACATCAGAAATTTTAACAGTGTTTGGGGCTATGGCTACGGCATGGTGTCAGCTTAACCATGAATACTTTAACATTTCTTTTGGTTTAACTATGCTTTACAGTTGACACCTCAGCTGCAACTTTTATTTGGCTGCCTTAACGCCTTAATTTTGAATGCTTGGTGACCCATAGATGGTCTTTTTATGATCGATTTATATGTCTGCTTCAATATTCACATAATGTTTGCTTTACAATTCTCATACTCATATAATGTTCGCTTTACGATTTTGTTTTATGTGTGAGTCCACAACTATTTTATGCAATTGTGCAAGAGTACTTTGTATTTTAGACTAGCTCCCATTGTGGTATACCTTCAGAAGTAATATTTCTTTAGATGGCAAGCATTCCAGCTTCGTTGCACTTCTTTTCCTTCTGGTGAMACTAACTTGTACGCTCTGTTACCGAATACCTTGCTTACTTGGTAGGGGCCTTGCCAATTAGTTCCCAGGTTCCCTGCATTCAAATCTTGGGTGTTCTMGAATGTTTTTCTGTGCACCCAGTCCCCAACTYCAAATGTCCTTGCTTTGACCTTCTTGTTGAAGCTTCTAGGTACTGCCTGCTGGTACGGCYCRATTCTGACGCTAGCTGCATCCCTTAATTCCTCTATRGTATCCATGTCTAGGCGCAGCTCCTCGTCATTTGCGTCTAAAGTCATGATTCCGTACCTAGCTGAGGGCACAYCTAATTCTGCAGGTAAAACTGATTGACAACCATACACAAGTGAGAAAGGGGTTTGTCCAGTAGAACCTCGAGGGGTGGTCCTCTTAGCCCATAAAATTTTAGGTAACTCTTCTACCCATTTGCCCTTAGCCGCATTCAATCGCCTTTTTAATTATTCCGTTTATCACCAACTTATTACTGGACTCCGCTTGGCCGTTGGCCTGTGGGTACCTAGGATTCGACATGGTTAACGTTATATTCCATTMTTGARAGAAATCTCTMGTTTTGTTACTAATGAACTYCGAGCCATTGTCGCACAGGATTTCACTAGGTACACCAAACCTGTAGATTATGTTAGTCCATAGGAAAGACATTACCTCTTTGTCCCTTACTTGTTGGTATGCTTCTGCCTCGATCCATTTCGAAAAATAATCAGTTAAAGCTAGCATATATACTTTCTAACTTGGTGCTGCTGGTAGCTTGCCTACAATGTCCATTCCTCACTTCATGAAGGGCCATGACGTGAGGGATGGATGCAACTACTCTCGTGCTTGGTGGGACGTACCTGCATGTCTTTGGCAGCTATTGCAGCTTGRTGCGTATCCGTGAGCATCATGTTTCATAGTGGGCAAATAGTAGCCGTAAGTTAGGATTCTTTTAGCTAGCGTCCGTCCGGCTGAGTGCGTACCACACTCGCCATCATGAAACTCCTTCAACGTGGTGTTTTGATCATTTTTATTTAGGCAGTGTTGCAGGATACCAAATGAAGACTTTTTKAATAGCACGTTGTCATTTAAAGCATACCTGGAGCTGACCATTTGTACCTTTCTTGCTTCTAGCTTGTTGCTAGGTAGAGCATCGTCTCTCAGGTATCTGATGACAGGTGTCTGCCAGTCTTCATCTTCTTCCTCGGAAATGGGCATCACCTGTTCATCTTTTTCAATAGATTGCGCAACTAGATG
>SNQN01005259.1:0-13277 GCA_008642245.1 Bassia scoparia | reverse complement strand
ACTTCCATCGTGTCCCCCAGCTGCTTCTGGAACATCCTGTTCACAAGCCGCTGATACGTAGCACCTGCGTTTTTCAAACCAAAAGACATTACAGTGTAACAATAAACTCCCTTATCAGTGACGAAGGCGGTCTTTTCCTGGTCCTCTGGGTGCATGAGAATCTAATTATAACCAGAATATGCGTCTAGGAAGGTTAACCTTTCTTGGCTAGGAGTAGCATCTACCATTGCATCTATATGGGGTAATGGGAATGGGTCTTTTGGACATGCTTTATTCAAGTCAGTAAAATCAATGAATACCCTCCATTTACCGTTTTCTTGCTTACCACTACCACGTTAGCTAGCCAGTCGGGGTAGGATACCTCTCGAATCTTACCACATTTTAGCAGCTCGGTTACTTCGTTATTTATGATCAAGTTCCGCTCGGGAGCGAACTTCCTTCTCTTCTACTTCACCAGCTTTGCTAATGGGTCGACGTTTAGCTGATGCGTTATCACGCTAGGGTCTATACCTGTCATATCCTCATGGGACCAAGCGAAACAATCTTTATTAGCATTCAAAAATTAAATCAAGTCACCTTTTTCCGCCGGGCTTATGCTAGTTGCAATTAATACGGTCTGCTTAGGCAAGTTAGTATCCAGCGCCACTTTGTCTAGATSTTGGTCGCTAGGCCTTGCTGGTGATGGATCTATCTGTAATTGCTAGATAGACTCCTTTTGGGGTTTCATCATCACGCWATAGCACTCCCGAGCCATCTTTCGGTCWCCCTTGATTTCCTGCATACCCCAGCTAGTGGGGAACTTAAGCACTTGATGGTAAGTAGAGGGCACCGCCTTCATCTTATGAATCCAGGGGGTACCCAAAATAACATTATAAGCAAATCAACTATATACCACGTTAAACCTYGTAGGAAGATTCACCCCCTTAGCGTGCGTAGGTAGGGTTACCTCCCCMATGGTCTGCTGGGATTCTCCATTGAACCCTACCAGGACAGTGGATTTCCACACTATGTCTTTCTCCTATAACCCCATGCTCTCGAGGGCACTCTTGAAAATGACATTAGCTGAGCTGCCACTATCAATCAATATTCTTTTAATCAAGCAGTTAGCTATGGTTAGAGAGATTACCAAGCTGTCGCGGTGCTCATCACCTTCGCCCGCATCATCAAAAGTGATGGGCATGCTTGCCAGCTGCTTATCCAGGTCTGACCTGGGGCTAGCTGGTGTTCCATCCGGACTTTCCCTAAKACTTCTTTTAGCTGCGGAGTATGTTAAACCACATACCTGCGAGCCACCAGTTATTACCTGTACAACCTTTACATGGGCCGAATCCGGAGGTGGGGCCGAAGCCCCGGAACCCTTCTATACTTGCTTATCAAGATTGTTATTGTAAMTATTATTTCCTCGGTTATTGTTATTCGTCTTACCTTTTCGATTTAGCAGGTGGTCCAAGTGACCCTTACTCATCAAAAATGCTACCTCTTTTTTAAGCGCGCTGCACTCCTCCGTGGTGTGGCCACGGTCACTATGGTAGCTACACCACTTGGTAGGATCCTTCTCGCTATRTGGCTTGAGGCTCTTGGACGYCCACCTAARAGGTGCATCCAATTTGCCCATGGCGTATACCCCACCTGCTACATCTACAGTGAAGCAATAGCTAGACACAGCTGGATATTCGCAAGACCTTACCTATTTTAACTGCTCGCTACTAGACCCTTGGGTCCTRAATTGGTAAGGCTGATACCGATTCCCGCCTCGGCGCTTATCATTCTGCCTTGGGGGAAAGGTCTTATTCTCAGCGGGAGCGGCTAAGATCTTCCTAGGTGCTTCATCCTCCTCTACTCGAATTTCGGCTCTTGCCCTTGTTTGCACGTCAGCAAACGACGTGCAGGGGTACCTGGTCAATTCATAATATAGCCTCGACTAAGGGGTTAGTCCTCTCCTTAATGCTTCTATGGTAGTAGATGCGTCCAAGTTCTTAATAGAGATCATCATMGAGCTAAATCTATCRAGGTACTTGCGCATTATCTTGCCAAGTTTCTAGACGACGAAGTACAAGTCGCTAGGTAGCTTATCAATTGCTCTACTACTAGCAAACTGTAGGTAAAACTTATTAATTAAGGTAGCAAAGTTTGGAATGGAACCTGGCTTCAGGTTGATCAACCACTGCAAGGCGAGGCCTGACAGTGTCGAACCGAACGACTTACACATGGTAGCTTCTATCAGATTCCAAGGGATAGACAAAGCCCACATCCGCTGCTTGTCTTTGCTACATGGTCATGACAGGTCAGTAGTACCGTCATTAATTGGCATAGCAATACCAACCTTTTTAGGATTCTTAGCCGCTAAGCAATCGCGGAAAACAAAGGGGGAACGGGTATATCATCCGCAACTCATGGGCCACCTAAACGGCGCCAGGTAGCTTAGTAAGATGCGCTCATTTGTTTTCTCAGCTTGCCAGCTTAGCTTGCATCTCCCCCTTCCAGGTTTTCATTCTCTTGGACCTTTCTCATAGTTCGCCGGGTTTCACCTCCTCTTCCTCATTCATCAGATTCACCTGAAGACAAATCCACCCTTGTTAGGAATATCCTCAAGGTTAATATCTTTGCGCCTCTTACTTGAAGTTGCCAGTAAACTCAGCCTCAGTGGCTTGAAGGGCCTGCTGGGTCTCCTCCCTTTTCTCTTGCTGAAGGCTGCTGGGATTCCTCCCTGCCTTTTTTGGAGCTCTTTCCTTGTAGAGGTAACAGCTGAAACAAATCAGAGTGCTAGTTGCGTTCCGGAAAATGTACCGTCAGAAGACATTGCAATAATTCTTTGGATTTCAAATTTCGATTTAAAAACATAGGAAATATTGACCAAACGATAGGCAGTATACTCCCTGCACCGTTTTTTTTTAACAAATCAAGCCGAGGCCCCACGTGGGCGCCAGAAAAGTTTAGGCTAGATTTCGCTAAGCAGTTAGCCAGCTAGCATGCATCGAACCTGCAGCTAAGACAGTTTAAACAAGCCTATTTGGCAATAAGTTTTAATGCCGACAATGTAAGCAACAAGAGCGACAAAGGTAAACCCCGAAATTGGGACGCGGAAAATCCAAAAGTGGGAAGAAAACCGCAGTAGCATGAGGCCACCAATCCACTATTGAATCACGCCTTCAATTGGCCTTTTTCGTCCACCGAGTACAAGCTTTTACATCAATTATCTAAGTCAGAATATGAGAGAGGAAGAAGGATCAGAATGTCCATTACCTCCGTTACATTGATCTTCTATTTATACTCATAAAGCGCTATACAAAATCTAAAATTACTGCTGGCTATTCCCTCCTTGATTGCGGAAATAACAGCTCCTTTATTGTACGTTATTCTTAATCTTTGCAGTTTAACTCTTCCAAGATGCTAGCTTGATTCCCTTGACTGCATTAACTTCATAGGTCCGGCTAAAACCGGTATAACAAGCTGTGAACCGATTAATGTCCCCGAATTCTACTTCCAAAACAATTCCACGCGCACCATCTTGTTCGAATTTCATAAAGTGCGAACGACGACGATCACCCGATTTTTATTCCAAAGTAATTCCACTACAGTTTATTTTGGTCAAATGTAAAGTGCGAACGACACGTAAACAATTTCAACCTCCAAATGATTCCATAGCCGTCACCTTTGTTGTCTCAGTGGTTGCTCATCAGAAAAAATGGAAACGGACCTCGAAGTACAATAAGGAGAAGAACTCGCATTTAATTCGGGAAAATAAGTGGAAGCACAATAGAAAATACCTATGAGTGCTCACATTTATAATGCCATGATACATAGAAAAAAGGAAAAGAAGGGACGAATGAAAATGGCAAAGTACAGAGCAAAGTAGTCGAAATCTTAACAAAGAAGTGGGTTTTATGAGTTGAAGAATCCCATGCTTCTGTAAAGATAAATAATAGGCTAAGAGTAAAATACTAGTTTGATTTTGCTATATAATATGTAAAAAATCAAAGCAAGTTGGCCCACTCCTACTTCATACATCCATGCATTCCTATGTGAAATGAGGGATGYCATTAGATGAGGTAACATGTGAGCAACTAAATCAAAAGCAAGAAGTTTCACATGCCATTAAGTAATTGACAGCTGTTAATTACCTATAGACAAGTTGCCAGAAATGCCAATAGCTCCTATAACATACTCGAAAGGTAACATTATGATATTTGGCTGGTTCATGATATGWAAGTATGAAACTATCAAGCACTTTGTGTCAAACAAAAAGGAGAAGATGAATTTCCTTGCATAAAAGACAGTGTGCCCATGATACCTATAAAGGCTTTAATTACATGAGAAGATATCCTTCACCTTCACTTATCTAAATAATGGAGCAAGAGCGAAGCATTCAACGGTGATTGCACATCATGTATGTATCACTACAACTTTGCATCTGCTCCTTTGCAACGTGCAAAATGAAGCTAGGGATAATTTGCAACCTTTTACTTTCCAATTAATTTGGATGAAGAAAGAAAGAAAAGAGGGGATGGGCCAACCGCCTACACCCATGCGAAAAAGCTAGGAAAGCCTCARTCGACCACGAAGAGGTCTWGTTTGAAGGTCCCTTGGCGATCACTGTAGATACCTACATTATTCCCTAGCCCAAAACGGTCAATGATAAGACACCCCTCGCAACACACAAGTCAAATCGAGAGAGCTAGGACCTTGCCATGCCCTAAACAAGGGAAATTTCCTTACACCAAACACCTCTTCTAGGTATTTAACACCTCAAAAAGTAAGTTTTGATTTTAAAATAATTTTAACTTATTTTTAGACATTTTTCTAGAAATTTTCAGGATTTTTCTGAATTTTTCTAAGCATTTTTGCGTTTTTTCGGATTTTCCAACAATTTAATTAATTTTGCAATAATTAATAAAACTATCAAAACAGCTCCAAAATTCACTAAATTTTAACACAAAACACTACATTTCACAAGGAATTTTTTGCATATTTTTCCATAATTTTTCAATTTATTGTTTAATATTTACAAATTTCTTAACAAAAAACGCAAAATTGAGCAAAGCGGGCCATCCCGTGAGATTTTGCCTCGAGACAAGCGTCCCAAGGAAGACAAATATCCCGAGAATTGCAATAAAATCAGTTGCAATCGTATTAAATCACGCGTATATTTGATGTGATTTTATCTTGATTTTATTTCATTACGATCTCACTAATCAAGGCAAGGCAAATCAACCAAAATCTAGTACGTGTTAGGTGCAATTACGCCCCGTTTTGGGCGTTATTAAGCCCAAGACTTACCTCTTTTTGGCCGATTTCGACCCTTGTTGTTGTAGCAAGTATATTAGTGATGACGTGGCCTAGCTACAATATTTCCCTAGCTTTTGGGTTAAGAGAGGGGTGGAGGCCTCCCTTTAATGCTACTCCGGGAGAGCTGATCTGCTATTGGACAAAGGTACAAGTCGTGGCAACCTCCGGTCTCCTAGTCAACGTTGGTCTTCTTCTTGCTCCTAGCACAACTAGCTTAGCCTGGCATCTGCACCAAGGAGAATAATCCTATTTGGATTATCTCCCCGTCGATGCTTAAGTAAGTACAGATTTAAGGGAATTAAAGTGCTAGGCTAGTGAGAGAAAGTAGTGAGAGATGCTCTCAAGTTGTTGGAAGTTGTATGCAATAAATGCTAGTGGAATGTAGGTGCCATAAATGTGGTTTTCCGGGGTATTTATCTYCAATCCCTCAAAAACCAAGGCAACCCTTGGATTGGTGACACTTGTCATCCATCCGTGATTCCTTGTGTTCCTTACTACTYTTTCAGTGTAGGAACGTCGGTTCTCCGTCCCCTTTTGGTTCAGATTAATTTAATTATAGGGTGTTTGATCTTGATTTTACATTAATTTACACTTTGTAACCAAACTATAAATCAAATTGTAGGACGTGGGCCGCGCCCTCGCGTATAGCGGGCGCACGGCTTGGTACTACATCGAGGTGCTTTGCGTGGGCTTGAGCCACGAACCGCACCTCCGAGTGCTTGGGGTAGTGTTGTCGAGTAGGGAGTCGCCACCGTGCTATAATGGTTAATTCAGTACGGACGCCCGAAACGTTGGTGCCAAATTAATGGCCCCACGTCTGATCCAAGCACCAGTTCGTGTTCGGGGACTGGTACGAATCAGATCTGTACCCAATTCGCCCATTAAGCGGCTCTACTCGGGGTTCTTATCTGCATTCCATTCATAACGGTTATTGAATGCAATAACTTACATTTTTACACCATAAGCTACTAACCTAAAGATTACTTAACGAAAGGTGTTTCTATAATGCACAAGAACTACCAACTAGAAATTGTGACACTTTGCATTAATCAAGTTAAAACGGTGCCTAAAAACCGGTTGTCCAAAAATTAGCTATTCTTAAAGTGATTCACATAATTTCCGGTCTTTATTTAGCAAAATATATACAAATTGATACAACCGAGGACAATGCGAACGTATATGAACTTCAAAGCATATATACAAACAACTTACCCTGAATCTGCAAACAAAACAAATGTTAGTTCTAATAAAAACAGCGAAATGATCTTCTGCCCTTGGATCGTATTACAAGGACAAAAAAAAATGTTAGTTCGTAATTAGAAAACGAGCGAATATGAACCTTTCCGCCTTGAATCGCTTACACAACGATAAGAAATGTTAGTATTGACAAGTGATAATATAATGATAATTGAAATAAAGAGAACGAAAACAATGAAAACATAACTAACTCCTACATATTACATAGAACAAAAGTGAGTTTCTACATTTTTCGTTAATTGATGAAACTTTGTAATAGTTATAATAGGTTGAGAAAAGAGTATGTTTAAGTGGCGAGTAATTCTCAGAAAAAACCGTGTTATTTCTTCTTGAATCGAAACAGAATCGATGTTAGAACTCTAAGACACGAATGTATTTAGAGTGTTTGAGAGAGTGTATAGATATGAGAGTATGAGGAGAAAAAAAGGAAGAAAAAATAAAAAATACCGCAAGTTAGAAGCGGGGAGAGATAGAATGACGTGTGTTCTCGAAAACCTTGTGTATTCGGAATAAGCAAGGCAGGCAGTATTTATAGCACGAGGTGAAACAGGGAAAAACCCTGCATATATACGCAGGAGGACGGGTATATACGCAGGTGGCCTGCGTATTACGCAGTCTAACGTATATACCGCAGAGTGGCCTGCGTATACACGAGAGCGCTGCGTTAATACGCAGCCTCTGGAATATACGCAAGCCTCGCGCAATATTTTTTCCAAAAACTCGAAATATTTTGATTTCCTCCGTTTTATTTCGAGTTGGATTTGCCTTGATTCGACGCACCTAGACACCCTTGCTCTCATAGCAAGGATTCTAGAGTTTCTAGAAGGTTCCATGTTTTTCCGGAGATTTTGTGTATTTTGTATTTTTTGTATTTTTCTGCGTATAAAAACTTTTAAAAATCATAGAAAAATGTAGAAAAATCAGAAAAATAATCTTAAAAGAATACTAGTGACGCTCCAGATCACCATATAAATATATCTTTGAAAAATCCTAAAAAAGAAAAGAAAACCAAAATAGAATACATTAAAAATAAATAAAAGAAATGTTTGCCCCTTCATTTGTCCTTGCTCAATAGTTCGAGTATGACCCCACGTATTTTCATACTTTTGTGAGGTTCAAAGCATCTTTTCTATGTAAAAACAATCGCGAGACGCGGTAGGTTTGCATTCACTGATTACTCTTGGGGAGACATTTTAGGTGTCTACAGCAGCCCCCACTTTGACTGAGTCTGACAGAGACGATAGTCTCGTAAGACGAAAGTCAAAGTATGCGATTCGGGACGGGAGCAAACTCTGACGTTCTGCACCCTGAAGTTACCCTTTTCGCTGGTACTTGCCAAACAAAGAGTTTACCTGTTACCGCGGCCCACATGCGTTTTATGCCTTGGAGCGCCTGGATCCCTCGGGTGGTTTTCTCCCTACCTGACCTTGGCTTTCAGGAGAAAATGATGATGGCAACTCTGTCGGAATGGTTTGATTCCTTCAGAGTCTCCCACGGTGACCTTGGTTTTCAGGAGAATAAGGTGAATGAATACCTCGGAAGCGCCTCGTTCCTCATAGGCTTCCTACGGCTGACTGGCTCAGGGAAAAGAAGTGATGTAGATGCCTTCCCTACGCTGACCTTGGCTTTTTCGAAAGAATAAATGTTTTTCCGTTGGAAGCCGCCTTGTTCCTTCGTAAAGTTCCCCTACGGATGACCTTGGCTTTTCGGAGAGTTTGAGTGTATATGCCTTCCCTACGGCTGACCTTGGCTTTTCGGGCAAAAGTTTAATGATGTTCCGTGAGCGCCTCGTTCTTCGAAAGTGTCCCCTACGGCTGACCTTGGCTTTTCGGGAGAGTTGTGATGATATGCCTTCCTACGGCTGGACCTTGGCTTTTCGGAAGAATTTGCGCCCTAAGCCAACAATCGCGTATAGCGATGGAATGCCGTATAGGCGATTGAAGGAAATGTCATGTGTGTATGCGGAATTTTCTGGTCGGGAGAAAATTCCAAAAACTCGAAGAGTGCGGCGGAACTTCTTGAGCCGGGAGAGATTCCAAAACCCGAAGGCTGATGGAACTTCTGCAGCGGGAGTGTGGAAATTCCAAGAACCCGAAAGATTGTATTTGCTTGAGATTTCTGTAGCGGGAGAAACATAAGACCCGAAAGATGGTTTTGCTGGATTTCTGTTAGCGGGAGAAATCGTAGACCCAAGATGTTTTGCGGTGGATCTGTAGCGGGAGAAAGCATAGACCCGAAGAGTTGTGGATTTCTGGAGCCCCCAGATGATGTGGTGAAGAGCCCCAAGTTTTCTTTGTTGGCTTTGCAAATGAACACTTGCTACGACCAATTTGTGCTTTACACTTGAAATTTTGTTCCAAGCTTAGTCACTGGATTGCTCGCTTATGATGTGAGTTTTCACTACACAAAAGCCTTAGAACTTTATTCTAGAGCATTTGTTAATGTATGCTATGGGGGCTAGCCTTCCGAAGTCTTCCTCGAGGCAGGTAACCGACTAACTTCTGAACTCAGAAACGCTGTCGAGCCGAGGTGCCCCAAGGGACACTTAGGAGAACTTAGTCCTTAAACTACGGGGTTGTATTGATAGTGCAGCTTATGTATGAATGTATGAATGCATTGATTGCATACTATGAACTTATGTATGAGATGCATGTATGTGTTGTATTATGATTTATTTTGGTCTGTATGCACGCGATGATGTATGGTGTTGATGTGTTTATGCATGTGGACTCTATATGCCTATGGGATGGTACCGACTTCCTCCCGAAAAAAAAACAAAAAAATGACAATCCTACCGATGCGTTGAGTCGCAGTGAAAGGCACAATGACTTAGCCGAAATACAAACAACTCGTCCCCCCGATCTGAAATACGCTGAAAGAGGCAAAAATTACCCCAAAATTGAGTTGAAACCATTCGAATTGCCAAACGTGGCTAGTATGGGCTATATACGCTACGGAGGAGCTATATACGCGCCCTCTGCGTATATACCTCCTAAGTAGCGTATAAGTAGATAGGTTATCACACTTTCCAAACAATTTTAGAGAAGTCCAGCATAGTGATCTGCGTATATACGTGATATGGTGCGTATATGACGCTCGTATCAGCGTATATACGCTCTATTTCGCTATATTGACGCTCAAGCTTTAGGGGTTTTTGGCCCAGTTTTGCAGTGCATTTAATGCCAAACGTATTTGGGGACTTATGCAACCTCAAAAACCGTTACTCCTGTCTGTTTTACTTCAAACCTTAAAACACTGATTTCTCCTACGTCTCTTTAGCATTCTCGCAGGGTTGATTTTCGCTCTAGACTCAGATACGTGATCTCTCAACCGGTCAAAGCGAACACGTGACCATTCATATGAGCGTTTTTCTGATGTTCAGGTTTTCGGAAAATTGATATTGCCTTTTTACTGCTTGCCATAAATTTTGGATCCTCGTACTCATTCCTTTGCTTTAACAATAATGATATTAACACCATTGCCTGAAGAAATTAATGCCATATTGGTGCCTATAGGACACCCCTCCTTGCGCCCTGACTTATCGGTAGTTTTTGTATCAATTTGTTCGATAGAATATCATGGGACTTGAGGAAACGCAACGTTTCTGACATTGTTTTATGGCCACGGAAGTGCGATTTATTGAGATTAATTGACCACTTTAGAACAATGGGTAGAATTAGTGAGCCATAGAGAAGAGCCCTATTTTTTGCCTATTTTTCATTATCTCTTCCCTCAAAAAGTCGGAAAAATTTGGTCTTGCCTCCTGTTATTCTCTGTTGTTGAACCTAAGCGTGGTCTTCACTTTTCCTTTACTTTGTTTGCGGGAGGATGTTGCTTGCATTGGATGACTTGGAAAGAATCCTCTACAATGCTCTTATACTTGTTGCCCTCATATTTTGCAGGTGTAATTACATTCTTTAATTTGTTTAATTAAAGTAGTAATTCCCTTGATTTCTAGTGTTCCTAAATATTCATTTTTTCTTACCAGATATGTGATTGGAACGCTATCTTGATATGCCTCCTGAGAAACATGAGTCGATTTATAACACTAAAGCGTACTTTACCTCGGCAAAAGGTCGTACTTATCACTTCTGAAGACAGTTGGTACGATCTTTGCAGGGAAGCTGTGACAGGTGGTTGTATCCATGGTGGCGTATTCAGAGAAATGATGACATCGGAATGACGAGGAGGCTGACTATTAGTGTACTCGGCGTTGACTTTCTATTTTCCTGTCCGTGCTAATGCGTCGATGGCAGGAAACAATGTCATCCCAGATCGTTATACTCGCATGCCTCCAAATCACTCCGTTGTTTAAGCGTTCCTTGAGAGGTGGTGGACTTTTGGTTGCTCCGTCTAGCTAGTAGTATTGGATCTTGATGGGCGTGATGCGAACACTTTCGTTTCCTACAAGAAATGGATGCGCAACCAAGCGACGGCTTCGTGTTGACCATAGGGTCGGAGAGAACGAATTTAAGAAAAACGACCTTTGGAAGGTTGAATGCCTTTGTTCCAACCCTAAGCGTTCGGAAGAAACTGCGTAGCTCAGTTAGGACAGACTTGACCACAGACTTGCACCTGTTTGAGTCGACCTAGGCCCACTGATGAGGGAAATCAAGGAAATCCAAGACCCATACTCAAGAAAGGACTATGCCAAGAGAAGGAAGTTGAGGAAGACTTATGATTAAGGAAGGAGTGCAAGTGTGGATAAGGAAGCAATGAGATTGACAAGAAGCAAGTGCAAGTGGAATGGACAAAGAGAGAAAAGATTGACTGCTTTATTTCTTTACTTTTATTGCAGCCCTGCGTGCCATATTTTTTTATTAGCACTTATGTGTATGAACTCAATACATTGTTAATATAAAACAACGCTTTATTGCTTTAAAATTATTTAATTGTTTGTTGTTTTTCTTGCGTTTTGAATTACTGAGCCAAGGGAAATGGGGGAGTGTATTAATGGGGCCACTTCAAAAGAAGTTGCCCTACGTATGCCAATGTGGAATCAGCCTTCTCGTATTCACATGGTTGGGGTGAAGGGTAGGTCAAGGCTTTCGTGGAGTTAATTTAATATTTCTTTATTGGTTCATTGTTGATAAGGCTTGCAAACTTCGTCGCCAAGTCATATCTATCAACCTCACGGGCCCTCCAGGATGAGATGTTCTTGACTATAGGACCCTTGCCCGATTTGAGGAACTGCCACGAGGGTCTAAAACATTTTCCTCAATTGCCTTTAACACCAAGTCACCTCCTTGATGTTACAGCTTAACACCTTTGTTGAAGTGCCTCGTGATCCTTTGTTGATAGATTTGCACATGTTAAGTTGCGCGAGGCGACCTTCCATCAAAGTGTGAGTTCATCAATATCTAGCACGGGCCCATCGGCTTCGGGACTTTGCTTTCGAGCAGAATTGCGGAGCGATGGGAACCTCTATTCAATTGTTGACTTGCTTCTTTTTCCAGTGAATAAGGGTATCCCGTAGAGGTCCGAATGAGTTCGATATCCCCAAAGAGAAAATGGAGCCTTGAGGCCATCCATATAGTTTCGGTCATCTTTGCGATGATCGTCTTTACATTTTGTTTGCTGCCTTACAGCTCGTTGGTTTGCGGATATGGGGAGGCATGAGTTGATCTTGTACTTGGCGATAAATCAGCACATCTTTCTGGAAGTGAGTTCCATTGTCGCAATGATTCATGTGGGCACTCCAAAGCGACAAACCAATATGTTGTCTCATGAACTTTACCACATGTTTAGCTTGAAGGTTGCATAGGAGTGCCTCCACCCATTTTGTGGATAGTCGATGGCGACTAGATGAATTCATGCCCACCTGCCCTGGAGGGTTAATCTTTCCAATATATGTCGATGCCCCATGTGGGAAAATGGCCAAGGGGAATGAAGGTATATAGTAGGATGGGGTACATGCTCAGGTTGGCATTCTTTTGGCAGTTCACACTTCTTGACATAGTCGTGGACGTCCTTTCCATGGTTAGTCCTAATAATAGCCAAGGGTGTGATTTTTCTCGCCAACATTTTCCAACTCATATGCGTGCCGCACACGCCATGCCGTTATCTATGATCGCTTTGCTTCTTCTTGAGCATGCAAAGCAATAGGCGACCGTATAGCCCTTTTGTGCAACTCCCCTTGTGTAGGCACATAGTTTATGCCAATCGCCTTAGGGCTGTTTGTGCTTTCTTCGGAGGCTTGGGGAGGTATTCATTGTTTTGCAAGAACTTCAATATGTGATACAAAGGCTCATTTCCTTCACTTGACGAATGTTCTTGCGTTCATCCTCTAGCATTGACATTGAGCTGGGGCTTGCCGCCTTATCGATGACTATGCATATGGGATAATGAGTGGGGATCTTAATCATCGAAAGCTAATTTAGCCAAAGGTCTGCAAATGGTTGTCGTCTCGGCGGAGGTAGTTATACTCTATCTGCTTTGAAATGTCGGCAATTGTCTCTAGATTGCTTGATAAGAGGCGCAAACTCTCACTCTGACTTTCCATTTCCCAGATTTGATAATGACAAGAAGAGTCCCCGTATACCCCTCACTTCTCAACTCCGAGTGCCATTGCTGATTCTAACCCAATATGCAGGCTTCATATTCTGCCTGAATTGTTTGGACATTGATTCTAGTTTTACGAAATGGCGGTGTGCTCTTCTTCTGGCAATACCAGAAGTATTGCCCACACGCATCCTTTTTGTTTGAAGAATCCACAAAGTATAACACCAAGCCCG
>SNQN01005258.1:0-17303 GCA_008642245.1 Bassia scoparia | reverse complement strand
AAGGGGAATTTTTTCAACCCTTGTCTCATCACCTCCACTGTGGTTGCACAAAACCATAGGCTCTCTCAACACCGCACCAGTTCAAGCCCATCACTAGAGCAAGAAATGCGACAATGTCCGGCGACACCCAGGTTGACTTGGACGACCCTTCCTAAGGATCTGCTCCACGAAAATATGGACACTGCAACATTCAATGCCCAGCTAGAGCAGCGCACAAAGCAAATGAAGAAAAGAAATAGCCGAATTTCTTGAGCGCTAGCCCCTTCTTGATACCTAGTAACCTGTGGAAACCAAAGTCTTTCCTTGACTCCAAATGAGTCCCACTTGCACCAATAGAATTCTGCTCATTGCGTTAGATTCACTAATCCAAGCCCCTAAAATTAAAGTTCATCCCCAACACACTATGGCCACACTAGATCAAGCAGTCCAGGAAATAGCAACCGTGAAATAAATTACTCCAGAGTAAATCATCAAGTGCAGCATGGGTCCACTTATTCCATAGTTCGAGGATTCTGAAATTGAGAAGTGCAGTCTGGTTAGTGGTTCATAGAGAACGTCCTAGGATAGCTTCTCCAATTGGGAATGTCCTCCTGAGTTCTGTCAAGGAGCCTAGATCCCCCTTTCCTTATCAATCAAGTTCTTTTCAGAGACAACTTATTTATTCTCTTACTTCAGAGTTTAATAAACATGCTCCTTTTTCTTACTCCTCTTTTCCTTCTATGATGCTTAATTCACAACTAGCAAACAAACATAACAACAATGAGTTAATAAACAATAGAAAGAGCACAAAAAGAAAAACTTTTTAATCGAGCAAACAGAAAAGAAACATCTCCACAACTACACGCTCGGAGATACAGGATTTGTTTGACACTGAGGTCCGCAAGAAAGCGGATGAATTTGGTTCAACAACTAAAATTCTAGCAGTTTTTGCTTGGTCCTATGAAAATTGCATGCCGAGGCATTAATCTCATAATCGCACAACACAGAATTCCCTTCATAGAGGGGGCTAAGTCAGTCAAATAAAAAACTCTGTCGCTTGAAATCGGATGTGCCCTTAACATTCGCAGGAAGTCATCAAAACAACAACAATGCAGCTCATTAAGTGCGTTAAACCCTCAATGGATAGAAAATGTGCGCCAGTCTAATAAAAGATGGACGGTTTAAATGTGTGCTATTCTTTCGTGATTTAAACAAATAAGTCCGAAGGACGGACTTCCCTCTACCACACATAACATTCTCGTATACAACACAGCAGATCATGCCTTGCGCTCTCATCATGAGGTATGAATGGGTATAAATACGTCAAAATGGCAAAAGGATAAAGATGGCATGGAAAAGATAACCTTCACCACTCCGTGAGGGCTATATTGCTACATTGTGATGCCTTTTGGTCTCAAAAAAGTAAGCGCCACATATCAACGAGCTCCCACTTCTCTGCTTCATGACATGATATACAAAGAAGTAGAGGTTTATGTCGACGATATGATCGTCAAGTTAAAGGACCGCGAAGGACATACCCTTGCACTAAGGAAGTTCTTCCAGAGACTCTAACAATTCAATATGTGTCTCAACCTGCAAAAGTGTGCATTCGGAGTCACTTCAGGCAAGCTCCTAGGTTTTATCATCAGCTCTCGAGGCATCGAGATCGAACCAACAAAAATCAAAGCAATCATCTCACTTAGGCCATTACAAAATGAAAAGGAGATCCGAGGGTTCTTCGATCGACTCTAGTACATCAGCAGGTTCATATACAAGCGCACGATGGTTTGTGAACCCATCTTCCAGAAACTGAAGAAAGGTACACCCAAGAAATGGGATGATAGCTGCCAACAAGCTTTTGACAGGATCAAGGAATAACTCACCAATAGACCTGGCAATTTCACCCTACTCCGATGGATATTTGACCCATCTGATCCATCTTCGTGGATAAAAACCCGATAAATTATGGATTTTAATCGGGTGACGGATGGGTCGGGTCGGATATAGGTGGAGATCCATCCATCTGTCATCCGACCCATCAACCCGATCCATCAATCTGTTAATTTTATACTAAAAAATATATATATTTCATTAAAATTTCCTACAATTTTTTCTTTTACCCTTTTATTCCTACCGACTCAACACAATAAATAATAGGTTTCTTGGTAGTCGWATCTTGAAATGATTTTATTGTTGTGAAATTAGAGCTTAAATTCTTAAAAACAGTGAAAAATTAACTTATAACAAAAATAATGTGAAATCCGTAAAAAACCCGATCCACCCGATCCACCCATGGATGATGGATGGATTGGATGTGGATGATGGATGAATCGGGTGATGGATGGGTCGGATGGAGGCGAATTGAGCTCCACCCGACCCACGTCTGATCCATTGCCAAGTTTACTCACCAATCCTCCTATACTAGCTCCTGGTCGCCTTGGTCATCCGTTACGGCTCTATCTTACAACAACAAGCACCGTCGCTAGACCAATGCTCGCTCAAGAAATCAACGGCAAGGAAAATGCTATCTACTACTTCAGCAAGAAGTTCCCTCCATACGAGGAACGATACTTTGCCCTATAGAAACAATGCTTGGCTTTAGTGTGGCCATCGAGAAAGGTTCGACATTACTTGTTCACACATACCGTACATAACGTATGCAATGGGGATCCTCTGGAATACCTCTTTGAAAAGCCAGCAGTCAACGGACGTATGTTTAGATGGATGGTTATGCTTGCCGAATTTGACATTAAGTTGGTGCCTCAAAAGATAAAAGGTAGTATTGTCTCCGAGTTCTTAGCAGACTCTCTAGATGAAGTCCTTTTTGAGGACTTTGACTTTCTAAACGAGGAACTTATGATGACCGAGGAAGACAGTTGGTCATTATATTTCGATGGTTCATCAAAATAAAAGGGTTGTGGAATTGGAGTGCTTCTAATCACACCACAAGAGGAGCACACCCCAATTTTCGTTAAACTTGACTTCGACGTCACTAACAATGCCGCAGAGTACTAAGCATGTATTCTGGGATTGCAGGCCGCTGTTGAACTTAACGTTAAGAGATTGACTATATTATGGTGATCCTCACTGCTACGGTGCCGGGCGTCACCGAGGCCGGATTCGGTCCGACCCTCTTGCTCCGGGCCCGAATCCATTTAATGGCGGACTCAGTTGTTTACTAGAATGAATTCTTGCTTTTATATATTGTGGTTGACTAAGTGGTGTGTATACTCCAAAATGAGTAAAAAGTAGCACCACACTTGCCATTTGGGAAGCCTGCAGAAACCCGTTTAACATGCCGTATAATGATAAAACAAGGCGAAGGATTCATGGTCTGTAGTCCACCAAAGGTCTGGGATTAGGGGACAATGTCTTAAGGTGAAGTATGTACAAACACCCCCCCCCCCCCCGCGCGCACGCCGCGCGGACGCATCTAAGGCCTTAATCATTATTGACAGTTCCATTCTCCGACAAAAACCAACAAAACAAACAGTTTTAGGTTTTAAACCCTAAGATGCGAAGATTACTAGGCGGCGTGCTTTAACAGAATACTATGAAAATCAGTGCTCTAGTTTGTTGTGGAATGTGTTGTTAAGTCCTATTCTAGGATCCAAATTGTCGGTTGTCCATTCTATCTTATTAGCATTGGAACAGAAAAATTTGCAGGTCTTGTTAAAGCATTATCTATAGTATGAGATAAGCTTTGCAACACTCGTTACGAGGATTTAAATTTATGCCTTAAGCGTTGCTTTTAATTTGAAATCGTCAAATGTTTGTAATTATATTTACATGCAAATTACATAGAAGCCAAATTCTAAACAAGAATGCAAAAGGGAGGTTTAGATTGAGACGTTGACATCAACGCTACCTCGCCAACACAATGTCGGAGACCAAGACGTTAGCTTCGGACCCTTAGGACCTTGTCAAACCTTTAGAACCCTTGAAAATCCCCTAGATCTATTGCCAAAGAACCTCTTGAATCAGTTTTATGTTTTGAAATTGGTTATGAAAGTGTTGTGTGGTTTGAGAGAGCAGGGAGAGAAGAGTTGGACGAGTGAGAGAGAGAAAGCCAAGCATTCGTCTTAAAAGAGATCCTCGTGAAAATGAATAGGGAGGCTCCATTGATAGGCAAAGGTCAAAATTCGTCTTAAAACAGGTAATTATTGACATTAGCGCCAAAACTGAGGCGTAATTGTGCCCAGTATTGGCCTGATTTTGGCCGATTTATCCTTGCTCCGAAAAGTATGATTGCGATGAAATAAATGTGTATACATCATGACGTGATTTATATGATATTATGGTCCTGATACTATTGCGATTGCGAGCGAATATTATTGTGATATTCGGATATGTCTTTACCTCGAGATAGCGACGTGTAAATCAATAATATCGTAATATAATCGTGATAAATATATACTGATTTTATACGACTATAATCGATATTATGTGATTACGACTGATATTATCATAGCTCGGGATATCCGTCTTCTCGGAAGTGTGTCTCTCGAGGCAAAAATATCCCAGGTCCCGCTTTGCTCGGTTTTGCTTTTTTTGCTTAAGAAATTCCTAAATATTAAACCATAAATCGAAAAATATGGAAAACATATGTGAAAATTCCTTGTGAAAATATGGTGTTGCTAAAATTTGGAATTTGTAATTGTTTTCATAATTTAATTAATTATTGCAAAATTAATTAAATTGCCTGAAATATTCGAAATTGCCAAAAATGCCTTAGAAAAATTCCAAAAAAATTCTAGAAAATGTTTAAAATAATTGAAAATTATTTGAAAATTAAAAAATTATTTTGAGGTGTTAAATACCTGGAAGAGGTTTCCGGTGCAAGGAATCTGCCTTTTCAAGGCCTGTCAGGTCCTAGCTCTCTCGATTTGACTTGTGTGTTCGAGGGCGTGTCTTATCATTAGCCGTTTTGGGCTAGGCGACGAAATAGATATCTACAGAAGCCCCCACTTTGGCTGAGTTTGCAGAGAATAAAATCTCGTAAAACGAAAGCCAAGATACCCGGTACTTGCAAAACAAATGCGTTAGTCTTACCTACACCTGCGGTTGTAATTTGCTTGCTTTGCTGTTTCTGTTGCTAACATTTTTTGCTTACAATTCCACCTATGGTTCTGATTCCACGAGGACCCTGCTTCGATCTCTGAGGCGAATTTCCACCTATGGTTCTGATTCCACTGGGGATTTTTCTGCTAATAGGTTGTCCGCCTGGATACTTTTGTTAGGACTTCCTAGGGAACTACTATCTCAATTTCCACTCCGATGCCTCCGTTAGAACATCATGGGGAATTACTTTGGCGTCCATACCGGTGCTTCCGTTTGGACTCCTTTGGGAAAGATGAAATGATGTTCGTATTGATGCTTCCGTTTCGACTTGGTGCTTGCTTGAACTATTTTATCCCATCTCGGATAGTCGTCCGGGAAGATTAACATACTGGTAACGCAATGTATAGCCACGATCGCGTATAACGAATGTCTTTTTGTTGGTGTGTGCTTGATTTGATGTATCCCATCTCGGCTAGTTATCCGGGAGAACTAAATTGGAGGTAACGTCGCGTATAGCGAATGTCTTTTTGCTTGTGCGTGGTTGACCTGATATATCCCATCTCGGCTATTCGTTCGGGAGAAATCAAATAGAGGTAACGTCGCGTATAGCCACGATTGCATATAGCAACGTCTTTTTGTAAACGTTTGCATTGCGTATACACAATCGGGCTAACGCTTGGCCGTTGCGAGTATGATGCAACTTCGACTGGAGAATGTGCGCTTTGACTTTGATCTACTTTTGACCTTCACTTGATCGTGGTTATTGCTTCATTGTGACTTTGCATTCGCTTACGGCTTGTCGTAGTTCTGTAGGTGTATTTTTGTAGCGATTCGATGACTTTTGGGCCCATTTTGCTTGCTTAGGGGCATTTTGGCTTATGAGCGAATGTATACACCTTCTTGAAATCCTTGTTGTATATAGAATTTATGAGTGGAATTGTGCATTCCGTTAGCCATGTATGTACGTTCACTAGGGAGAAGAAGTACTCTTTCTCACCCTTTAGTTACTTGCCTATTGTTCATATTGCTGGGAAATTATGCATTTTGGTCATTGTGCTTGAACCCAACTGAGGTGAGCTTCGCTGCCTTTTACTTGTATGTTTTTATTGAATGCTTCATGATTTTAACCACATTTTGCTGCAGGTGGAGTGGCGCCCATGGAGGCGAGTGGGGAATGCGAGGCCGAGGAGATTCGCTGCAGCAGCCGAACTCGCCGAAAGGCGATGTCTTTTCTGGGGACCTAAAGGGCCTGTCTTGTACCATGGGGAGCGTGTAGTTAGGCAGCATAGCCTTTGTGAGCCTGCAGTGCCTCAGGATCCTCCAAACACTATGATGGATGAGGATCTGCAGGTCACCACGCTTTACATTGACTAGAGTCATGGCGAGGCAGTGGAGTGTAAAAATCACAAAAAAATCGAAAAATGCAAAAAAGGCCAAAAATCTTTTCTTTTCTTTTTCTTTTTCTTTTCTTTCTTTTCTTCCCTCTTATTTTTCTTTCTTTTTGGTTTTCAAGGCAAAGTGTTGAATTATTTTGTGTAATGGATTTGGATGCGATTTGAGTTTTAAGAAACTCATTTTCCTCCCAACCAAGAGTCTAGCAAGTTCTAAGTTTTCAAAATCATTATTCTTTTCAAAATCCAAGTCATGAGTAGCTTGGTGAATGATAGGAAGCCTTGCTTGGTGATTTTTGTGTTTACATTTAGACCTTGTGAGTTGTGCGAATTCTTTTAGAGCCAAGTAGGCACATACAAGTCAAAATTCCACAAATTTGAGTGTTTACACTAGAGTCCTTCCTTGACTATTTGTTTTTTACTTTTCGAGATCTAGACCGAGCTACTTGAGGAGTGATAAGGCATTCATTTCGGGTTTTGGGTTCAAATTATTTTTACCCTTTTTCATTTAACCTTTTATTTCTTTTTCCACATACTTTATTGGGAATAAGATTTTGCGGTTTTTCATTTACCTTTGGCACCCCTTTGAGCTTTCCTATCCTTGTTAGCCCATCATTACGTACCTCTTAGCCAAATCTCCACATGTTTTGACATTTAGAAGACAAGTGAAGTAGGTTCTTGAGTTGTATAGGCTATGTGTATAAAGCCTCAAGTGTTGTAATAGTGTGTAAGTGAAATGCAATTAGTATTGCAAAATGTTTCCGCAAGTGCATGACTTTAAAAAATTAGAAAAATAAAAAAACCAAAAATATGCACATTAGAGAATAATTCAAGTTGTAGTGATTTGAGTAGGAGAAAAGCAAGTGTGTTATAAACCTTGCCTCCCCAAGGGTGTGAGTGTTGTGATTGGGGCACCTCAATCCCCAAAGTTGTGTTTTGATGTTTGTAACTTCACTTGGTAGAGGTAGGACCACATTGAACGATCTCCTCCTTTCAAGCGCGACTCGATCCTCCATTGAAGCTGCCCAACCAAGTTTGGATAATAACTTAGGAAAGCTGTGACAATCAATCATGCGATTCTTTAATTGTCCATGCATGTCATGAATGGCAATGTACATTACTTTGGTAATCTTGTTTGTCTTAATAGGACCGATGAAAGGTTGTAAGGTTACCATCTCATCCCTAAGCCAGGTTGTTTTTCCTCTTTTTCTAGGATTTTTGATATTTATTGTTGGGTGCTTGTATATTATGTGTTGTTTGCTTTTGAGCTTTTTTGGTTGCAAGTTGGGGGAAAATCACAAAAAAAATCGGGAAAAAAAAAAATGCAAAAAGGCCAAAAATTCTTTTCTTTTCTTTCCTTATGGTTTGTTTCATTCTTTTTGGTTTCAGGGCAAGTGTAAATTTTGTTTGTGTAATGGATTGAATTTGGATGGGATTTGAGTTTTAAAGAACTCATTTCCTTCCCAACCAAGATCTAAGTAGGTCCTAACTTTTTCAAAATCCGAAGATCATGAAACTCTCTTTTAGGATTCCTTTTGATTGACACGCTTTAACAGAAGCCATGTGATTCTTCTAGGTGGTGGAGCTTTTGCCAAGCTGGAGTAGGCTTGGGTGCATTATAAAGAAGCCTTGGCTTAAGTGATTTTTGTGTTTATATTGAGGACCTTGTGAGTTATGTGAATCTTTTAGAGCCATAGTAGCACATTAAATTCAAATCCACAAAAATTGAAGTGTTTTGCACTAGAGTCCTTCTTGACTATTTGTTGTGACTTTTCGAGATCTAGACCGAGCTACTTGAGGAGTGATAAGGCATTCATTTGGGTTTTGGGTTTAAATTTTTTCCCCTTTTCATTGTACCTTTTTATTTCTTTTGCCCAACGTATTGGGAATAAATTTGGAGTTTTCATTTCCATTGGACACCCCTTGAGCTTCCTATCTTGTTAGCCACATTACGTACCTCTTAGCCAAAATTTTCACATGTTTTGACCCTTTAGAAGACAAGTGAAGTTGGTTTTTGAATTGAGTTGGTATAGGCTATGTGTATAAGCCTCAAAGTGTTGTAAAGTTGTGTAGCGAAATGCAATAGTATGTGCAAAGTGTATTCCAAGTGCAGCTAAGAACAACAGAATAAAAAATCCAAAATATGCACTTTGGCGAAAGTAATTCAAATGTAGCGATCTTTTTGTGGAGAACCAGATGTGTGCTAAAAACTTTGCCTCCCAGTGGATGTGAGTAATGTGAAATTAGGGCACCTTCAATCCCCAAAGTTGGTTTGTGTTTTGTAGACTTCACTTGTGTAGTATACCACCGACAAGCTAAATTTCTATCCTCACCCGACTTTAGCCCAACTATTACAACCCGGAAAGTCCTTTGAACCTTGAGAGTTGATTCACAAAAGGATGGAGGGAGTCACGATTTTCATTTTGGGATGTCTAGTGCAATGTGCTTAAAACCCACTAATTAAATGTCTCTATGCTATTCTTTAAGCTATGTGTTTCACCAATGGGTTTTACTTGAAGCCAAGGAGGGTCGCTTTGGAGAGGGAAAGAAGAGTAAATGACTTGATTTATTGCAAGCCTTTGAAAGTTGCACAAATTTGTGATATTCTATTGATCATGGTTATGTTTCTAGTTGGAGGGGGGGACACTTTTTTTCCTTTTTGCGTCCCCAAAATTCCATGAAACCAATCCAAGCACATTTTTGTTTTCATATCTTCATTTCTTTTCCTTTTTGTTTTTGTTTTTCCACTTGTATTCCTTGTGTTTTTGAAGAACCCTTGCCTTGATTTTTTTAGTTAATAGGATTGTGAGTCCTTCTCTTGAAACCCTCACGAAACTTTGTCGTCCTTCTTTAGCAGATTTGGGTTTAAAGGGCTTGTTCACTAGTTGCTAAAAGTGACCGTGATTCCTGAAAGATGAGTTAGTGTATAGTTATTCTCTTTCTTTTCCTTGCTTTGGCTTTAACTCTTCTCGAGGACAGTGCAAAGGTCCTCAAGTTGGGGGAGTTGATAATGTGCCAAAAAATGGTCACATTAAGGCACTTAATTTCTCCCTTATTTGGCCATAAGTGTGTTTTGATATCATTTTCGCTAGCCTTTTGGTTAGTTTTCCATTTGTATAGTTATTTAAAGCTTTGTTGGTTTTTAGTTGTGGTTTTTTAAAGGTTTTTTCACTAGTTTCTCTTCTTTCTATTTTTTATCACTAATTGCAAGCTTTTGTGAATGAATTTGCAAGTTGCCTAGATGTGCGCATGCTAGTTTTAGGCCTTCCGACTTGTCGGCTTGGTTGTGCTTGCTAAAGTTGAGCCTTAAGGCACTTGAACTATTGCTCTAACACCTTCTTCGAGCCATATCGTTTTTCACCCACTGAATTTGCATGTGCGATTTTTTACATTGGAAAGTAGACTTTGAGAGCTTTCCAACGGTATATTACAAGCTGCAATCCGATCACCGAGCAAGAAGTAATGGGCGTTCAAATTTGAGTAGTTCAACCTGAGGGTGGCCCGCGCATCGAGGTGGCCCGCGCGAGCATGCCACGCGCCTGCAGAGTACTCCAGAATTTAGGTAGGGTTTTCGAGCGGGCACGTACATCGAGGTACGGCCTGCGTGTCGGCCCGCGCCCTGCCCGCGCGTGTTGGCACGCGCCTGTAGGCTCCTCTCCTCTTTCCAGAAGCTTTTTCGAACGAACGCGCATCCCAAGTCCGCATGTGCCTTAGCCCTCGCTTGGCCCGCACCTGCAGCCACTCCTCCTCAGATTTCCAGAATGTTTTTGGAGCGTGCGCGGCCCGTGCCTTGGCCCGCGCGTCGGCCCACACCTATGTGTCACCTCCATTTTGTTGACTTATTCGACGTTTGACCAACGTTGTCTTGACTTGGAGGGGTATTTTGGCACTTGTTGTAATTAGTAATGGCATACTTGTAATTATGATAAGTTTGTATTTGAGCTTTTTATATATAGATTTAGGAGAGAAAAACAAAAAAGTAATGAGTGTTTTTAGAATAGAATTTCAGTTTTTATTTTCTTTCAACTTCATCTTCTTCATTCTTTCATTAGAGAGGAGAAAGAGAGCTCCAAGTTCTTGTTTTTTTTGCCCTAGAATACTCATTTCTCGATCAATTTTAGCAATCTTTATATGCTTTTCATTTAGAATTTCGAGGTAATTCCATTTCTAGCTTTTATWTTTTGTTTCAATGTTGTTGTTTTTGCTAAATTTCTTTTTACCAAGTTTTGTGGGTCTTGTTGTTGCTTTAGTTTTTCAATTCCTTTGTTGATAACTAGCTTCTACTATTGTTTGTGATGATTTTGGTAGTTATTTTGCTTAATTTGGCTTAGTATTGTGTTATTTCTTGAATACTTATTTTTGTTGTTGCGATTACTAGTTTTAATGGCTATTTCCTTGTCTTTATCCTTTGCTTTAGATGATTTCTTGCTTTTAACCATTGTTTGCGAGTAGTTTAGCAACTTAGGAGTGCTAGGAGGCCCATCTATAACTTATTTAATGCCAAGATGATATTAAACACTCATTCAACCACCATTATTGCCATAAATTGTGATTTCTCAACCTTACTTGCTTTGGATTTGGCCACCCAAGGTTTGGGAGTGAGAGGTGCCTTAACCAATCCTTTGCAAGGCATTGTGAGGGTTGATTTGGGTATTGGTTTAATCCTTGAATGATTGTTCAATCCTTGTGAGGACTTAAGGGGACTTGGGTTTAAGCTTATATTGGGAGACTTGGATGACTTGGGAAATGATTCCAACCACATTGCTAAACTAAGATATCAATTATCCCTTTGTTCGATTTGAGTAGATACTTTGATTGGCACAATTTCCTACTATAGATGGACAACTAGTACTCTAGGTGTTTTAGCATTAATTGATTTCAAAGTTTTGTTCCTAGTTCAATATTAGCTTAGCCTTCAAAAATTTCTCAATTAAGTTTGTTTTTCTCACCAATTTAGATAGTATAAACTTGAGCACTATTTGATTCCTTCCTTGTGGTTCGACCCATTACTTATTCACATATACTAGTATAGTTAGTAGTTTTTGGTTTACAAATTTATTTGATAGGCCTTGATTAGGAATTTTCCAACAACCCTAGTTGAGTGCGTGCCACGTCAATGGTATTAGAATCAGAGCAACCATCAGGATTCGGGTTGCGGGGAAACTCGAGTATAGAGTCCTGTAAGCTCTTGAACCTTCACTCATATCTTTGTTTAGAGGACTGTGACCCACTAGGTGTTCGCCTTTTGAACAGCTTCGAGTTTAGCCCAAAAGTGTTCAAAATGAGAACCTCAGTGGATGAGCTTTTGGTCTCAATAAAGAAGTGCGAATACCTGAGTGATGATGCCTCTTCGCATCAGGTTGTTCCGGCAAGGGAGAATGTTGGCCTTTCTCCCCCGCGTGAGCTCCAGAAGTCGACTTCTCTGGAGTGCGGTGGCCACTGGAGTGGCCAGAGTGTGAGCATCCCCTTGTGGCTCGATTTCAGGGGGATGGATGGGTTTTCATCTTTTTCTTCTCCTCTACGATGAGAGACTTTTATTTTGGCAAACGCCGAAGCATCCACCGGGTTTATGGGGCGTCCCTCAGTGTGCAAGGGCCCCTATATTACGATACCTGGAAGACGATTCTTGGGCTTCTTCTTGACTCGAAGAGCCCTCTTTTGCCCTTCTTCCTCCTCGATTTGTGAGGAAGACTTGGTCGGCTTCTTATTCTCCTCAAACTTCGAGGAGCTCTTGCCATACTTTCGTTTCTTGGGAAGCAAACTCCCTTTTCCTTGAGGATGTCAGAGGGCTTCTCGACCTTATGTAAACAGAAAATAAAGTTAGCACACTCGCAGAAAAAAATGGAGAAGTGGAGACTTTCACACTTCGCACTGGAGTAAACACTCGTGCGAAGCGCCACATCACCGTTTTGTATTTGCAAAAGAAATTTTTCGCATAATAAATGTGTGAATATCTACAAGAAGAGGATATGGAAATAAAAAAAATGTGCTAAATTTCGAAGAGGATAACTTACCTGTACATGGCATTCTTCGCCCCTAGAGACTTCAAGCGAAGCTCCAATGCGAGGGACTCATATTTAGCCTTCTCCATGGTGCCCTTTCTGACAGTTGGCAAGGAAGCGAAGGCTTGATCTTCGAAGGAAAGCACTTAGTTAAAAGCATCTCAACAACAAAAATATGATAAGGAAATGCGAAGCTACCTCTCTATTCCTTCTCACACTTGCGGCACCTGAAAGACCGGAAACGACAAGGAACTTCCGATCAAAAAAGAATTATGCGAAGGGGATCCAAAATTTGGGATTGTGACTTGCGATTCCCAGTAACAGTTAGGAACGCCTTTGGCCTTGTGTCCCAAAATACTTGAGCTGCTGCTCATCGTTGCAAGACAACTTTGGAAGCTCATCGGCTTTGTAGGTGTCCACATGTYTRCTCTAAGCCAATAGCAACCTTGCAATTCTAATATCGAGAGTGTACACCAGGATGAAATCGGCCTTCCGGTTATTAAAATTATTGGGCTTATCAACCGCGGTCATGTATCCTTCCCTATTCGAGAGCTGGAACCATCCATGCTTGCATCTATTATTTTTTACCAAGTGGTGCATGCGAAGGAAAGCTCTAGTCGACAAGGGTCAACCCTTTGCCTTGCAGGTGGCCATATATGTGAAGATATGACACCAAGAGTTTGGTGTCAATTGGGATATGCCAATACCATAGCCCTTCTGCAAAGTAATAATAAAAGTTTTTAAAGGTAATTGAAGGCCTAGGTTAACTACGTCTTTATACACTACGAAGGTGTTATCGAGAGTTAGAGTTATTAAGGTTCCCTATGCAGGAATTATGCACTTTTCCTTCACATCCGACTCAGCGAAACCAATGTGTGAGGCGTAGATGGTCTTATGTGCTTGCAGTGTGAGGATACAATTCTTTCGCACTCGAACAGTTTTCTGACTTGCCTTGTCCTCATCCTCGTCAATGCTTGACTCATTGTCTTCGTCTTTTTCGTGGGTCATTTCGAAGATAAGAGATGGCGACATGTCATCCACATCATCACCAAATTCATCCTCGATCCCCGACATTCTCTACATCTCGCCCGGAGGTGCTGGGACGTTTACTTTCATCTACATCATCGTAGATTTGGTCTATGCGGGGCGTAGTTATATCCTACACAAGAAGAATATCAGGGATGGGACAAAGGCTTATGGAATAGGCAGAAAAAAGGAGAAGGGTCTGTTACGGATTAAAAATATTTTGTTGACTTTTGTTGACTAAGTTGAAAGAGTTTGACCATGAAGCAAGTGACTGGCGATGATTGAGGCAATAGAGAGACTGGCGATGTGTGACATTTCCTAAGTAATGACCGTCTAGCGATCTAACACAAGCGATAGAAAGGATTTATGATGGGAGTGGCCCACTCGTATAAAGCCCAATAATGGACGGCCTATGAGTTACAAGCGATAGTAGTTTTGGAGGTAAGCATGAAGATTCGAAATATGAAAAGAGGCGGCAAGGAACCGTCAAGAAGGATAACTTCCACCCACGATGTTCACCTGTGAGGCTTATAAATAGGCATAGCCGGATCAGAAAACAACAACAACATCAATCTATCTTCTTTTCGCATTTAGCTTCTCTTAGCCACACTTGGCTTAGTAGCCGAATATAGTTTAGCCTAGCTTAGCGTAGCTTAGCATAGTGTAGCCTAGTTCATCCCTCAATGGATTAGTAGTTTGTCCGTTTGCATCCCAATTGTGTGAACAGGGAGGTAATCATCCTTCCTTGTAATACGATTGTAGTCTGTTACTTATCCCTCATATAATGAATGGTATTCGTTTCTATTCATCTTTGTTTGTTTTATACTTCAGTCTTATTCCACAACCAGGTCATTTCTTTATGCATTCATCTTCTTGATTAACTGTATTATTTAGCAGCCCCCTACTGAACTAAAAACAATATTGGGCGATTGACTTGTTGGTGAAGTGCAAAATCACCGCAATAGGTTTTTTGGCGACCACAGTAGGAGAGAAGTGTACAAGTGTAGACACCTAAAAATGTCTCCCCAAGAGAGTAATCAATGATGAAACATACCCCGTCTCGCGATTGTTTCGACTTAGAAAAGATGCTTTGAACTCACAAAAGTTGGAAATACGTGAGGTCATACTCGGAACTATTGAGCAAAGGACAAATAAAGGGGGCAAAAATATTTTCTTTATTATATTTTAATTTTATTTTCTTTTTTTAGGATTTTTTTTTAAAATAATTTATATTGGTATCTCCATAATTTCCCACATCCCGCTTTACATTTTTCTGACTCACCAGTATTTTTAGATTATTTTTTCTGATTTATTTCTACATTTTTTTCTCATGATTTCTTTATAAGTATTTTTATAACGCAGAGAAATACAAAAAAATCAAAATACACAAAAAAATACCCCGGGAAATACGTGGAACCTTCTAGAACACTCTAGAACTCCTTGCTTGGAGAGAAGGGTGTCTAGGTGCATCGAATCAAGGCAAATCACGAAATTGAAAATCGGAAGGAATCAAAATATTCTCGTTTTTTAGAAAATATACACGCAAGAGGCTTGCGTATATACTGCAGAGGCCTGCGATATTATGCAGCTCCCTGCGTATATACGCATTCCTCTGCGTATAAAGCAGGGTTTTTTCCTCCTCGTGCCTCTCGTGCCTATAATACTGCCTGCCTTTGCCTCATTTCGGACACACACGTCTATTCTATCTTTCCCCGTCTCTAACTTGCGTCATCTCATTCTCTAATGCTCTCATACACTCTCATCAAATACCCTAAATACATTAGGTTCTTTGAGTCTAAAGCATCGATTCTGTTTCGAATTCAACAGCGATAAAAGGTTTACTTTTCTGAGATTACTGCACTAAAACACACTCTTTTCTCATTTCCACAATTCTAATTTAATAACTATTCGGACGTTCATCTACACTTAAACAAATTCGTAGAAACTCACTAATTAATTGTTCCATGTAAATATGTAGGGTAGTTATTGTTTTTCATTGTTTTTTCGTTTTCTCTTTTATTTCATTATCATATTTATTATCACTTGTCATACTAACGATTTCTTGTCCTATGTTATAGCGATCCAAGGCGGAAGATTCATCGCTCGTTTATTTACGAACTAACTTTGTTGTGCAGATTCAGCGGTAAGTTGGTTTGTAATATATGATTTGAATCTATATTACTCGCATTGTCATGGTTGTATCATTTGTATATATTTTGACTAATAAAAGACCCGATATTATGTGAATCACTTTAAAAACGATTACTGTGGGACAACCGGTTTTAGGCACCGTTTTAACTTGAATTAATGCAAAGTGGTCACAATTTCTAGGTTCGGTAGTCTCTTGTGGGCATAATAGAAACACACTTTCGTAGTAATTTTAGGATTAGTTCGCTTCATAAGGTGCTAAAAATGTAGTTATGTGCATTCAATACCGTTGATGAATGGATGTGCAATGAGGACCGAGTAGAGGCCGCTACAATGCGCGGTGCGAATGGGTTACAGATCTGATTCGTACCACTTGTCCACCGAACCGCGACTGGTTACTGGATTCAGAAACGTGGGCCATTAATTTTGGCACCACGTTTCGGCGGCGTCCGTGAATAACCTTTATTAGGCACGGTGGCACTCCCTTACTCGACAACACTACCCCAACGCACTCACTGTGCGGGTTCCGTGGCTTCAAGCCCACGCAAAGCACCTCGATGTTAGTACAAACTTAGGCACCTTGGTCTCGATTTGGCGACCTTCCACTGGTGGTAATCACGTTAGGTTAGCAAACGTGGACAGACTTTGAAAGTCTCGTATCTCGTAAAAATTCATCCATCACGTTTATTGAATTTTGTGTTGCATTTTGCATGTGACCCCGCGCATAAGGTCACAACTTAGGCACCTTGGTCTCGATATGGGCATGTTCTTATGCTCGCAGACTACCTAAGGAGGATACTCACCTTGGTGCATGTGGTTAATTGATCGCATGGCTAAGGCAAGTCCTATCCCGCCCATGCCGCGTGTGCACGCTGTTCAGATGCGTGTACATTAAGAGGGTCAACTCTGCCATACATCACTTACAGTGAAGTGCGTGAATTGGACCCAGCTCTACCCTTAGGCATGGTACACTCTCTGACTAACCTACACCCGCCACAGTTGACTTGTCATCACATTGTCTTGTATATTTATGTGCATTGTATGGGTCCTAGCCAATTGTATAGTTCTAGACCTTACACAAAACTTTCATATAGCCATGGTCCATCTTTTAGTTAATCATGCATTTTTCTAACCCATAGTGGACTTTTAGTTGGCCTCTACCTTAGTCTGTCCTTTCAAATTTCGACCTTAGTCGCCACAGGACTTTGACCCTAGTCTTGACCATTGACCATTAGAGGTCCACATAGACTTCCTTAGAGTCTTGACCCTTGACCACTAGGGTAGGCACAGGACTTTGACTTTGAGACTTTGACTTATTTGACCTTTTGGACCAAACTTAGACTCGACCCTATAGCACATCTAGGCTGACCCTAACCACTTAGGACTGTGCTTCCTATGTCATTGTGCCTTTCAAAAAACGAAAAAAAAAAAAAAAAACAACAAAAAAAAGCAAAAAAATTTAGGAAAAAAAAAGCAAAAAAAATCAAAAAAACGAAAGGGCACTTGCATTCTTCTAGGAAAGAGACCATTGGAATTTAGGACATTTGCACTTCTGCGACCTGCAATCCAATGTTTTCATAATGACAAGGCGTTCACCAAGGTTCATTTCTTTTTGAAACAGCGCGTGAGTCGTCTCCATAGCCTTGCTTCGACCGAAGAGTTTGAGGCACATGAGGTCAACCTAACTTCCTCCAAC